>OVBA01000208.1:0-84376 GCA_900406435.1 Lepidium aucheri
AACGTACCTCGAGTAAATAACGACGGAGAGCAATGCAGAACAGAAGAAGAAAACGAAGAAGAAGAGACGAAGACGAAGTCGAAGAAGACGAAGACAAAGACAAAGACGAAGTCGAAGAAGAAGAAGACGAAGACGAAGAAGAAGAGACGAAAGAGAAGACGAAGACGAAGAAGAAGAAGAAGAAGAAGAGAAGAAGAATGCGACAGAGAAGAAGAAGAAGAAGAAGAACGAAAGAGAAGATGAAGAATAAGAAAAAAAAGAAACCGAAGAAGAAGAAACGAGGGTGCAATAGTAATTGCACCCTCTGTTTCAAATTTTTTTTTTTAAACTATTTTTGTCATTAAACCATAACTGTGTGTTATTTGAGTAATTTTTTCATTATATACACTTTGTTTTATAATGAGTTGGACTAAAAAGACTTTTAACCTAATTTGTGTTTGTTTACGTCATTTTGTCTTTATTCATAATTTACATAGTTTTAAATTGTGCACCTTTTTAAATGGCTCTATTAGACTCTAATGTAATAAAGAAATAAACATTAAGATAAAAACTTAATGAATAAAATGATCATAACATAATGGAGCTTTTTTTCAGTTTGGTTGTTATATATCTTAGATAATAGCTCAGACATTTAGATTTTGACTATATCCTTAACAATCTTATGTTGATAAAAAAATAACAGACCTTCTAGGATGTGTTAGAGTTATGGGTTGGATCCTTATCAATCCTATGTTTACAAAAAATATCATAAGATCATATATAGTATGAAACAAGATATAACTAAACCTGTTAAATCAGACTTTTTCTTTTTCATATCATATTATATAAAACTGTTTCGTAAGCTAATTAAATTGAAAGCGATAAACATATAAAGATAATATCATACGATAAGAATCTAGCATTAGTGGATTACATGTCAAATTATCTATTTTTAAATTTAAAACACCTAAATTAAAATTAAAGAGAAAACATAAATATAACTCTAAAATTTTTTTATCAAGAGTAATACGGACAAACTTAACCAATTTCACAAATATAAATACCAATGTTCAAAACATTAGTCTAGTCGAGGCGGGGTTTAGGCGCTAGACAAAACTAGACCGTTCTGATTATAGTAAAATTGGATTAATTAGGAGACAAAATAATTTGGCAGGTTTGATGGTAATTAGACGGTGATTAATCAATCTATGCGCTTTGTTTTTTTTTCTAATTTCAATTTAAATTTATATAAAAATTTTAAAATATATATTTTAGTTGTAAGTTGAAGCCCAAATAACACTAAATTATTTCTTATAGAATTTTAAAATAAAATTTTAACTTTATACTTACAATTCAACGTAATTTTAGATAATCTATTATTTTTATCTTATATATAATACATATAAAATATAATTTATTATAAAACCTTATAAACCGTCTAAAGAGCTAATGAATCACTGCCCATAGATACTTTAGATACTTATATATTTTGTTAAACATTTATAACTAAAATGACCGAGATAGATGTCCAAGACATAACTCTAGAGTTTGAAGATAGTGTTCTAACATGTGCCAGATAATTTCTTTTACCATTTACGCTTAAATGAAAAACAGTGACCTAAAACGAAAAGAAATGGGCGAAACTAATTTCTTTTTCTAATAAACGTCATTCATTAGATCATATGTGGAAATTTGTTATTGTCATTACTTGTAGACTTTAATTTATTTTATTTTTGTTAATTCATTACTTTTTAACTTTCTAAGTATAGAAGAAAAGAAGCTACAAACAAATGAAAAATGGCTTAGGAAAATTAATCTCCTTTTTTTTAATAAAGGATCTGAGTGGTATATGCTTTGATGCCTAAATTAAGTTAGGAAAAACGAAAACTAATATCAGAAAAATACACATAACAATGATAAATTATGTACGCGATGTTGACTTCATTAGCATTTATATAAAAAAGTTGAACAATTTCTAGTTTTCGATTCGCTAAGAATAATTATAAAAAGAAGTAATAATAATTTTGTCTGTTTCTGGAATCTTTGTCTTTTTTTTTTATTCGGATACGTGATAAATTACAAGAACACCACTCATAAAGTTCATATGGGAAATCAATTTCAACAATGTGCTATTGATAACATCGATACAAGCAACAACAAATTTCATATGATGTGCTTACATGTATGAATATGTTTGTGATAGTGAAAATATTACCAATTCAACAGTTACAAAAAAGATTACGAATTAAAGTTGTTAAAAGTTTGGTTTTATGGTCCAAACCCTAGAATTTATTATGTTGGATGGTATAATTATCTGAAATTACAATCCGATAATGATAACAAATTATTAATAACTTGACCAAAAAAATTTACACAGCTGTTTTTTCAACATTATAGTTCATAGTTTTGGGCATAATACTTAGATTCCAGGATCTGAATTTGGATCCAACCTAAAAAAAAAAATCTAAATCCAAACGTAAACCGCCTAAATATACAAAATAGTTCTAAACTTTTGGACTCAAAAAATATAATTTGAACCCAAACCGAAACCCAAACGGATATCTAAAAACCTGATTTTATAGTATTTTTTATGTATTTTTAAAATATTTTTTGATACTTTATTTTTTGAATATTTGGGTATTCAAATACGTTTAAGTATTTTTCTGTGTTTGTAAGTATTATTTTGTAGTTTTAAGATATTTATGAATATTTTTCGAGTAATTTGATATTCGGATAACTTATTATTAATTTAATTTGGACATGAACCCGAATAAAAAATGACCTAAAACCGAACTTAAACAGTAACATGTTTTATATGGATATAAAAATTTCAGACCCAAAAAACTCAGAGATTTACATATGATAAATTTAGAGATAGTAGTACTCTGATACTTTGTGCAAATATATCAACTTTGTAATTTCAAAAAGCCTAAGATTAACAGTAAACACAAAACTGATAAAAATGCTTTTGAGATAAAGGCTAAAGGTTGGCCACTCGTTTCAGAATATCACCATCTTCGTTATTTCCACCAATATAAACAAGTCATTACCCATAAGACCACTTCAGATTTAAGGATTTAATTGGTGCATTTTTACGCTAATATTTATTTGTTTTCAATGCTGGCTTTATTCATAGTATTGTTTTGGAAGAATTATTAAATAATTAGGCTTTATCTGGGGGAGCATTATCTAACTAAAAAATCGAAATGGTAAATAACATTATTATAAGTCTAGTTAATTTTGTTATAATAATTTAGCTAATGATTATAACACGATGGGTTCGACTTCTCCTCACTGATTTACCTTTATCAATCCAACAAATTTTTTTAATATTTTTAATTTTCAATATATATATTGACATAAAACTTCTTTTACCTCCATTTATTTATTTCTCTCTCTTTTTAAATAAATTTATTTTATTTTTAAGTAATAAATAATATTAAAATACCATTTCACAAAATTTCTTAATATGTCTAAAAATCTTAAAATATCATAGAATTAGAACATAACATAGAAAATATGTTAGAACATAACATATGAAATAATAATTTTTGTAAAAAAATTTGATGACTTATTCTTTCTGGCACATGGACTACGTGGAGTCTAATACGACACTTAAATAAAGCTTTAAAACATAAAGTTCCACAAATCATGGATCTATAAATACTGACTTCTTGGAGACTAAACAACTAAGTTATACATTGATTGATTAATTTCATTTCAAAGTCGAATCTTATTATCTTCCTCCTCCTTCATCATAAAATTCTCTCTTTTTCTTTCTAGCTAGTCTTTTCGAGGCAAAATGTGTTCCTTAACACCAATGTTTCAACATAATAAGCAACAAGAATGGTACTCATCTTCAACAATGGAGCATCCATGGCTGTCTCAAGTTGATTCATTTTCTCCTTCTCTTCATCTTCCTTCTTCACTTTATTCTAATAATTCTCTCTCCCAATCATATGATTTCGAGAATTATAACGTCAATACAAGCTATAGTCATAACAATGGTAGTAATAATAGTACCAATAATAAAGAAGAAGATCAATCAGTAACAACGGCGTTGGAAAAGAAATTGAATCACAATGCCAATGAACGAAACCGCCGTAGAAAGCTTAATGCTTTGTACTCTTCACTTCGTGCTCTCTTGCCTCCTCCTGATAACAAGGTTAGATGCTTTTAAAACTATCTAAAGAACATCTCTTAAAAAGTGTTTCAAGCAGACCTAAACATTCGAGTACCCGTTCTGGATATCTTTATCCAATTTTCTATAAAAGTTCAAAAGTTTAGAGATTTAATTTTTTTAAAACCCCCAAAATTTTATAATAATATATCAGATATCTATTCGGTTTTCGATTCTAGTTCATGTTTTATTTTTTTTCAGGTACATTGATCTACGATTCATTTGGATATTTCCTAGGGTTCGGTTCGGTTCCTCTTAATTTAGATCATGTTTGCTTTCGGTTTCGGATAATATGCTTAGTCCTAGTTTAGCTTTTTGAGAATATCCCACATCAGGAATTTGAATGGGACTTGAGTACTATATATAAGATGGGACTTGAGTACTATATATAAAATAAAGGTCTTTCCACTTATTGCCAATTGATTTTAAGTTGGAAGCCCATAATTCTACATATTTTGTGACTTGAAATTAATGGATTAACCTTGAATAAAACTAGTATTCTTGTATATATGAGTTTTCCAATATACAAATCTGAATCATTTATTGGATCCTTCTATAATGTGACTAAAGAAACTCTTTTAACTGTGATTATGCAGATGAATCTGAGCATTCCAATGACGGTAGCTAAAGTGGTGAAGTACATACCACAGCAGAAGCAAGAAATTCGACGTTTGTCTCGGAAAAAAGAAGAGTTTCTGAAGAGAATCTCGAGAAAAACTCACCAAAAAGAGACAACAAGCAAAGCAAAGATGGATTCATCAATGGATTCTTCCTCACAATTGGTTGCAGCAAATTGGCTCACAGATACAGAGATTGCTGTCCAGATTGCTACCTCGGAATGGACATCTATCTCCGACATGTTGCTTAAGTTAGAAGAAAACAAGCTTAGTGTCATAGGCCTCTCTTCTTCTGTTTCTTCTGCCTCAAGGATCTTCTACAATCTGCATCTTCAGGTACTTGTCCATATAGATCAAAAGATTACGTACCATCTTACTTATTATAAAGTTAAGGTAATACTAAATTTATTTTGTTTCCTTCTTTGTGCAGATGAATGGAGATTGCAAAGTGAGATTAGAGGAACTCAATGGTATGCTCTTCGGATTAAGCTAGTCGTGAGAATATCATCAAGGAGTTAACTCTAGCTCTGTGAACTTTTACTAGATTTTAGAAATTACCTTTATGTAACATTTTTGTCGACAATTAAATCAACAAGGCTCATCTACATAACTCAAATTTCCGCAAACCTATAACAATATCTTATGGGGCAAGATTACTCCGCCAAATCAAATTATAATAGAAACACTAAACTACTTGATCAAAAGCTTTCCATAACATTTTTTTATATATGATTATGTAACTCGGAACCCTAATCTAATAATGCCAATATGCAAATTTATGGGATGATTTGGCCAATAAATGCAATTATTTTAGGGGTGGGCAAAAACCTTACCCAAAAAAACCGAACCGGACCGAACTATAATTAGGTGATTTAGTTTTGTTTTGGTTTTAGTAAATAATCTGTTTGGTTATCATTGTAAAAATATTTCAGTTTCGGATAACCCGTAAAGCCAAGAAAAACGGATCATAACCAAACCGCAAATTAGAATGTCCATCCCTAAATTATTTTACAGAGAATATAACTAAAATTAACCGCTTAAAATGTCCAATAATTTCTATTAAAACTGTTTTTTCTGACGCAATCTGACGGATTGCCTTATAAATAGACATTTCTCTCATTTTCTCACAATTCTAACTTTTAGTCTCTCTAATATCATCATTCTCTTTCTAAATCTAAGAAGGTTAGTGTTTCTAATTTTTTAATTATTTTTAAATGTTTAAAATTATAACTTTTTAAAAAATTTCAAGTTTAAAGTGTATTAGATTGTTATTTGGATTGATGTGATAAAATTAAATATTTTTTAATATATAATTTTTTCTTTTTTATAATTTTTATGTTGTACTTATTTTAAACACAATTTGTAGTTATATGATAAAATTTAATATTTTCACTATTATATCAAATTAAACTTCAATTTGATACAATGGATGAAAATATTAACTATTTTATTAATTTTTTTTGTAAATGTTGTCGAACTTTCTCACAAAATATATCATATGAAATCCATCAGAAATGTCTCTCTTAATAGTTCTGAATTTCCATCTGAAAATTGTAATTCTGACCAGGAATTTCAGCAAAAGAAATTTGATGAATTTTTGATAGATTTTAATTTTTAACATACGACATACAACTAACAGAAAAGACATCAGACATCAAATTCTGAGTAAGCCTTTATATTTGTATATTTTAGGTCATTTTTGCATCCATTTAGCGTAGAACACCAGACTATTCATGCATGTTTTAGGAATTTGAGTATTTATAAAGGATTTAGAGTTTAGTAGCCTTAAAGAGCTCATGCATGCGTTTGAAGTTGTTCATGTGTTTGGAGAAGCAAAGGAGTGAAATAAGATGCTGAGTAGAGCAAGGATATAAAGTATGAAAATTATCGGAGTTAAACGGGTCAGCCCGTTTGGAGAATAAGTAATCAAAGAAGATATGAGTGATTGTGAGCTGAACTATTTTGATTTGAGATTCATATGATTTAGATCATAGCTTGCTAAGAGATTTTAAAGCTTAATTAGTTTTCTTAAACTGAACAAGTTATCAAACAAGCTCATTTGATGAACATTTGTTTGATCAGTTGGTTTTGGTTAGCTTTTATTTCAGTCAGTTCCTTAATTATGTGATCTCGATTGCATTTATATAGAGATATAGTGATAGAAGATCAGCTTGTCTCAACCTTCTAGTAATTTCATGTAAAAGGACTTGAAATTTCACGGAGGAAACACATGTCACGGTTACGTGAATCCACTTCTGCGGTAGTCATATGCAACACATTGTTTTTTTGGAAGAAGAGCCATTTCGAGTATGTTTGTCTGGGTGGCGATGAAGTTTCAGTTATCTTGGTTGGGAGGAATGATTTAGACCATAAAGTAGTATCATCAACGGCTAGCTCTAAAGATGTTTGAATTCGTAAACTAATGAAATCAGAATATTAAGAATCAACGAGTTCAAGTTGCATGAATCAACAAGTTGAAGTTGCAGGAATCAACAAGCTGAAGTTGCAGAAGGTAAAGGAATGATTCTCGACAAGATGTTGTTCAAGACAAGAAGCTGCTCTCGACAAGAAGTTGTTCTGAAATTGTTCTCGAGAAGAAATTGTTATGAACGCGTAGTTGAGAAGAACGATTTTTTAAGTAACGAAGAGTTGATCAATACGAGAACTTGTTTAAGCACAAAAAGTTAGTCGAAGACAAGTCTGAAAACAAGTGTCTAATATTCAGATCACGTGGCATAGAAGGACGAGGAACTTCTCAGCATGAAGATTTGCAGAATATTCAGTAACAAAGTATTTGTGAGATATCAAGATAAGGAATTATCCCTACAAACAAAAACAAAAAAGAATAATCCCTCAATATTGACCAAAGATTTGTTCAAAAAAAAGCAAAATAGATTTTTCTAAAATCAGTAATAGAAATATCTGATTACGGAGTTGTCACTTTCCATTTCTGAAGATATACAGAGATATGGAAGAGGTTGTTTCCAAGGTGTATATATGCTAAAGTGCAGACCACGAGTTAGGTAACACTTTTGAGTATTAAGAGATAATTGTAACTTTATCATAAAGAACCAAAAGAAAATTGTTGTGAAGAAGAGTGTTCGGGTTTGGATCTTTTGATTATGTATCAAGAGGGAAGATTGCTTAGAGTAGATTATCGAGTTCTTTCGGGAGGAAAAAGTAAAACCGAAAGCATAAGAGTTGTAAGAATTTTTTTATTTAAAATTTGGTAAAAGCACTATTTTGGTGCGTTCCAAAATGGTATTTCAAGTATTTATTGCATTCTTTGCTTTTTCAAGCTCCGAACATTAAAAGAGGTTATGGATCAAAGATCCGAAATTCCTACGGTTTATTAAAAAAAAATTCAGTTACCTTATTGTTTTGAGTTGTAGAATTTCATGAACAATTAATATATTAATATCAGTGTGCCCTCCATAAATATGGAAGGTATTTCTAATATAAACTTTGTTAATATTGGTGTTGACTGGCTGCAGTTTTTAGAATAGTTTTTGGCTTTTGTTTCTCAAAAACTATAATTTTAGCCAGTCAAGTTTTTGAAAAACTAGTTTTTAAAAATTTTAAAAACAGTTTCTACAGGAATAAAACATTCATAATTTTAGTTTTTCTGTTTTCCTTAAAACTAGGAAAACTAGTTTTTACAAAACTCACGTTATTTTGGCTAGAAATCAAAAACCAGATTTTTGAGTTTTTGAAAACTAAAATCTATTAACAAAAATCAAAAACTAAAAACTAAATCAAAAATTGAAAACCAAAAACCAAAACTAGAATCTAAAAACCAAATACCAATTCACCATTCATGACTATTGTCTTCAATTTGTTAGTAAGGAGTTTCGCAGTTATCTTATAGGCAACATTGTAAAAGCTAATCTGTTATTGTTCGTTTTCAGATTTGTGACATCAAGTAACCCTTAATTTTCTAATGCAAACTTTGTAACACCAATATTTGCTTGGCCCAAATTTTAGATCTTCTTATTAACGTTTTTATCATTGATAAATATCTTTTATTCATTAAATTGAAGAAACTTATATAAATATAATTAACTTAATTTACTTCTTAATCAAAATACTTTCACTAGGAGTATAGATAATTTAAATTTCTCTTTCTATTATTAATTATACCTCCTATATTTTAAGGGAGATTTTTTTTTCTAATTACACAATAAAAAAACACGCCTTTTACGAAAGAAATTTGCGATGCAATATATCCTTCACGAATTTTCAATGCTATTACGATCAAGTTGCATGGAAAATCAAACCACCACAACAGCCTCGCAAAATTGCAAGAAATATTTCTCTTGCAAATTTGCGAGGCATTTGCGCTAGTTTTGCGATCAATTTGCGAGCAACTCAAATTCTCCATAACTCCCTATCAATTTTTCAGTGAAACTATGATGTAAGCACTATCTAACAAATTTGCAACGAGCACGTTAAAATGCAAAGCACATAAAAATTTTGATGCAATCAGTTCCATCGCAAAGGCCTCACAGATGTGTCGCAAGGGTACACCCCATAGAAATTGCATCGCAAATCTGCCTCGCAATTCCAAAGAAAATATTTTCCTTTCCCTATAAATAGGCCACCATGATATTGTATTTTCACACCAAATCATAAACACTTCTAAACAAAAAGAAAAAGAAAAAATTTTGAGACAAAAATGGCTTCTGAACATAGAATGTTCGCATTACAACTATAGATGTATAATCGAAAAGATTTGGAGACTGGAAAAGTGATAAAAGAGTTTTGAGACGAATTACGAGTATTCATAAATGAGTTGGTTAATAACTCTTACTTCGAATGATGGTAATATATTTTGTCCATGTTAAAATTGTAGAAACACCAAATATTTGTCAATTGATATGGTCAAAAGACATGTCTATAATAAAGTTTTTACTCCAAACTCATATGTCTGGTTTTCACATAGGGAAGATTATAATCTGGGTGCAGGAAGTAGTAGTACAGGTGCTGGTGTTGATCAACCCAGTCAAAATGCTAATTACAACTATGATGGAAATATGTTTGAAAATTATGATTATTTTCAAGGAAATAGGTTTCATGATATGGTTACATATGCATATCATGAATCTATTTCAGTTGTCGGTGAAAATGTTATTAGCGAACTTAACGCTGAAGCAAAATAGTTTTATGATATGTTAGATGCTGCAAATCAATCTATTTTATGAGGTCTATCTAAATTATCATTAGCACTACGTTGATGTCTATTAGAAGTGAAGGAAACATAAATGAGAGAATGAGAGAAATATGAATAAATTAGTGGATGCATTTAAAGAGTATTTTTTAGGAGATAATAACTCTGTTGAGAGTTATTATGAAATACAGAAGTTAGTTGTAGGTTTTGGATTACCATCAGAAATGATTGATGTCTGCATTGATAATTGCATGATTTTCTGGAAAGATGATAATAAGTTGCATGAATGTCAATTATGTGGGAAGCCGAGATATCAAGCAATAGGTAGAAGGACTTGTATCCCATACAAATGTATGTTGGTACTTACCCATCACTGATAGATTGAAACGATTATAAATCAAAAAGATCATCAGCGGCAATGAGATGACATGCAGAACATACAACAAATGATGGGGATGTTACACATCCCTCAGATGCTAAGGCTTGGAAAAAAATTCAGACGGTACATTCTGACTTTGCTAAAAAGTCTAGGAATGTTTGTCTTGGTTTATGCACTGATGGATTTAGTCCATTGGGTTTGTCTAGAAGCAGTATTCTCTTTGGCCTAACATAATAACACCATACAATCTTTCACCGCATATGTGCATATTAAGCAGATTTTTATTTATAACTTTTCTAGTGACTCGTCCTAGTAATCCAAAGTGATCCTTTAATGTGTTCCTACAACCTCTGATTCACGAACTGAAATAGTTATACAAGTGTTGGCACATTTGATTATTCGCAGTAGCAGAATTTTAAGATGCATGCAGTTTTATAATGGATGATCAGTGACTTCCCAACGTACAGAATGTTATCTTCTCCATATTGTATGGGATGGTCAAATGTATTTCAATTCAAGCATGTAAATAAATCATGTTAGTTTGATTGTCATCGTCAGTTTCTCCTCATGCATCATCCGTACTGAAGGAACAAGAAATTCTTTAAGAAGAACAAGATTGTGCGTATTCCTCCCCCAACACACATGTCAGAGAATTATCTGTTGGAGCAGATTGATTAATATGATGCTCAAAAAATATGTAAACATGGGGGCAATTGGCACACTCCAGCAAAGATTTTTGATGGATATGCTAATTCTCACAATAGGCACAAAAAAGAGAGAATTTTTGTAATCGGTTCACTCAGCTCGAGGATTGATTTATGCACTTCCTCAGTAGCGGCTGGATCTCAATCTCAGTCTGAACTAGATTCTGCAGGTATCAAGGAGATGATAGATCATCTGAGCCAGTTGATCGCGTCTTAGAATAAGAAGATCTCAAAATATGATCAGCGCTTCTCCTACTTGGCTGAGAATGATCCGCATTTAGCAACCATAATTCAAACAGTCAACTCTGAAGAACTTCGATCCACCTCTCAAGACGTAGAGCATTCCGAAGACATTTAGGGTTTTTGTTTTGTTCTCAAATTACCTTTTTAACTTTTAAAACTCTATTTTGTTTGTAATAATTTTAACTTAAATTAATTTTACTTTGATTTCATATTAAATAATATTTAGATTTAATATTTAAATTTAGTTTAATGTAATTCTAATATTTAAATTTAATTTAAATATTAATTTACTATTTCCTTCGCAAAGGCCTTTGCAACGCGAGCCACTGCAACTCTCTCACAAAATCATCCACACAACACCCTCACAAATATTTCCCTGCAAATGCCTCACAACATCCTCCTATGCAACTGCCTCGCAAAAATACTCTTGCAACTCCCTCGCAAAACACTTCACGCAATTGCCTCAAAGTGTCCTCTGCATATCTCCATACAATTTCCTCACATGCTCTGCCACGCAATTGTCTTGCAAAGTTTTCCTTGCAATGGCCTCGTAATACTTGCTAGGAAAGTGCAAGAATTTTTTGCAAAAGAGTTGCAGTTGTTAATCCCTCGCAATGTTTGCGAGACATCTGGGAGGAAAAATTGGGTCACAAGAAGTGATTTGCAAGGTTTCGAAATAGCTCGCATAATCACCGCAAATCGTTGTTTGTGGAGGAGTTGAAACGGTTTCTTTCCTCGCAAATGGTGAGTTTTTTTAGTGCATAAACAACTAACTTATTATTTTTATTCTAATAATATTAAAGAGTTCATAAAGAATTCTGAGGATTTTTCTGTATTTTAATATTAGTTAGTGATCCGGTCTTCGGCTAGGATTTATGACTTAATTGAATAGTTTATTATACGTAAATTTTGGAAGTCATTATACATTTTTATCAAAGATAAATAATCTGGAAACTCATGACTCTCTGTCTTTTTTAATATTACGGTCTTTCCAAAATCACAAAAAATCTTGGAACATGTTGAGAGTTTTAACCAGCTTTCACATCAGATCAAGGGAGATGAGAGGTTACCATATTGATTTGGTAGAAATTTGAAAGAATAAAATTTTACTAGGTGTCAATGGTAAGATGGCATTATCAACTAATCGATGTATAAGAAAAAATAAGAGGGAGTGAGAAAAGTATATAGAAATTTTTGACTTAATTGAGTAATTTATTGTACGTAAATCTTGGAAATCAAAATACATTTTCATCAAGGAGCAATAATGTTGAAGCTCATGAGCTATTTGCCTTTCTTGACATTACGATCTTTCCAAAATCACAAAGATTTTGTAATATGTTGAGAGTTTTAACCAGCTTTCACATCGGATCGAGAGAGATGAGAGGTTACTATATTGATTTGGTGGAAATTTGAAAGAGTAAAATTCTATTAGGTATTAATGATAGGTTGGAACTACCAAATGATCGATTTGTAAGAAAAAATAAGAGGGAGAAGTTATATTTGTGGATTAAAGATAATATAGTGAGTAAGAGTTGTTATTACTCAAGGTAATTTAATTATTTTTTCGTTAAGTAGAAAATTATTTATAACATATATTGAATATGGGTATATGAGGAGAGATAATGTACATGAAGAAAACGTATGAAGATGAGTATCTAAGAAACTTATCATTTGTCTTTAATTATAGTTTTAAGTTTATAATTTGTTTTAGTAATAGTTTAAAATTAAGAGGTTAATTAATATGATAATGTGACATTCTAAAAAGAGAGCACATTTTACTTTATACTAAGATTATATCCGCGTTATAATGCAGGATTGAATTATTTTTAATGTTTTATAAATTATGGTCATTTAAGTTGTTAGATCCGTGTTGATATTTCGGAATATTGTTTTCGCTATGTTGTTTTAGAGGTTCGAAACGTAAACCAAAATTGATTAGAAATAGAGGAATTGAATCTGAAAAAATACACAAATGGATCCTAAATCTATGTACCCATAAAAACTAAACTCGAACCCGAACTTGAACCAAATCAAGAACCAAATTTTAGTTTTTTTGAGTTTTTCTATTAAATATTTTGAAATTTTATATAAAAAGTACTCAAATCTGTACTCGACCTATACCGAAGCAAACTCAATTCATTAAAAAAATATTTGAATTTTAAACTAAGATAACCAAAAATACTGAATTAGATAAACCGAACCCAATAAAATACCAGAATGTGTTCTAAATCTATATGTCCAGAAAATTGAATACAAACTCTTACCAGAATCGAATTAATAACCTATATATTTTTATTAAATTATATTTTTTTGGGTTTTTTCTGTTAAATTTTTATTATTTGAATTTTTGTATAAAATCGGTAACGACACCTATCTTTATCCTATTTTTAAGGATGGTTATGAACTTTAGGTCAGTGTTTATCCTAAAGTTTATAACAAATGAAAGTGTCTTCCACTTTAATATATAAGACTAGGATTATATCTACGTTATGACGCGGGATTTGATTGTTTTGATTGGTTTTTTAAATCGTGTTTATTTATGTTGTTTGACTTGTGTTGATATTTTAAAATTTTGTTTACGAAATGTTGTTTTAGAGGTCCGAAATCTAAACCAAAATCAATCTAAATTAGAAGAACCAGACTCGATAAAAAACTCAAATGGGTTCTAGATCTATGTATCCGAAAATCGAATTCGAACCTGAAACCAAACCAAATGAAGAACTAAATTTTTTGCTTTATAGTTTTTTGATTACTTTTTTGAATTTGGAACTTCTATATAAATATACATGATCCCAAACTTGATCTATACTGAACTGAATTAGATGAACCATACCCGACAAAAATATCAAAATACCAAACCCGATAAAATATCAAATATGGGTCCTAAATCTATCTACCCAAAAAACCGAATCTAAGCTCGAATCGAACCAAAACCGAATTTATAACCCGTACGTTTTTATTAAATTTTAACTTTTTAAAAACACTTTTATAACTTTTTTATTAATTTTAAAATTATAAATATAAATTTGTAACCAAACTTATTTTAATCCTATTTTTAAGGGTAGTTATGAACCTTATGTTAATTTTATCCTATAGTTTATAACACGCTCAAAATGAAAATATCTCCTGCTTTAATATATAAGATTAGAATAATACCTGCGTTATAATGCGGGATTTGATTATTTTGATTATTTTCATAAACCATTTTTATTTAGGTTGTTAAACCCGTGTTTATCTTTGGAATATTATTATCAAGATGTTGTTTAGAGGCATGAATCCCAAACTAAAATTGAATCAAATTGTATGAACCAAACCCAATAAAATACTCATATGAGTCTTAAATCTATGTACCAAAAAAACGAACCCGAAATCGAACAAAAACTAAATCAAGAACCAAAATTTAGTTCTTTTAGACTTTTCTATTAATTTTTTTAATTTTGCATTTATAAATAAAAATACTTGAAACCGAACTCGACTGAGATCGAACCAAACTATATCTGGAAAATAAAAATACTCGAATAAGTCTTAAATCAAAAGAATCAAAATACCAAATTATAGGAAACAAACCCGACAAAATACCATATATGAGTCTTAAATCTATGTACCTGGAGAACCGCATCCAAACCCGAACGGAAACCGAATCAAAAACCGAAATTGAACCCAATATATTTTTATTAACTTTATTTTTGTTTGAGTTTTTTCAATTAAATATTTATTGATTTTGAATGTTTGTAACGCAGGATCATATTGTTTTGATTTTTTTAACCATGTTCATTTAGGTTGTTAGACCTTTGTTGATATTTTGAAATATTCTTTCGAGATGTTGTTTTAGAGTCCCGAAACCAAACCAAAATTGATACGAATTAGAGAAACCAAACATGGAAAAAAAAACTCAAATGGATCCCAAATCTATGTATCCAAAAAACTGATCTCGAATCCGAGGAGAAATCAAATCAAGAACCAAATTTTAACTTTTTAGTTTTTTGATTAAATTTTTGTAATTTTGAATTTTTATATAAAATATATCTGAACTCGATATATGCCGAAGTAAACTATCAAAAAATAAAAATATTTGAATAAGTCTTATGTTAAAATAATCAAAATACCAAATTAGATGAACCGAACCTGACAAAATATCATAGTGAGTCATACATCTATGTATCCAAAAAATCAAAATAAAACTCCTACCAGAATCAAATCAATAACCGAATTTTTAACGGATATATTTTTTATGAAATTTTAGTTTTTTCCATTAAATATTTATCAATTTTGAAATTTAATATAAAAATTTGTAACAAACCTCACTTTAGGCATATATTTTTTTGTTGTTACAAACTATATAGTAACTTTATCTTAAAATTTATAACACGGTCAAAATAAAAATGTTTATACAAATATATATATATTACATTAAAATGAGTTAGCTTATCATGCGTTACCATTCATTTTAATGATTACTTAGTTTTAAGATTAAAATAAATAACAGAAAACCATTTTCAAAAAAAAAAAAAAAAGTAATAACAAAGTTCTTGAAAAGTTTTTGTACAAAAGAAATAATTAGGTAATAATAATGCATCCCTTAAAGAGAAGTAGTGCATGTAAGACACGCGTTGCATGGATTATGCTAATTTGTAATGATTAGCTAATTGCTAAATCGTTTTTTTTCACTCACTTTCTCCATATAAAGACAAAAGACAATGACACACAAACACAGAGAGAGAGAGAGAGAGAGATAAGTTTAAGCTAAGCTTAAGCACATTAGCAAAGATGGAGAACAAGTGACGGTGAGAGAGATACGGTAACGACGAATCAACCCCAAAAAGAAGAGTCACGAGAAATCTGGGGTAAGTGTTGAATGATAAAGCTGAAATTTTTATGGTGGGCGTTTCCAAAAAATTGAATCCACTTTACCTAAATGAAAAATCCCTATCTTACTTTTCAGATTTCGCTTCTTCAATTCATGAAATCCTCGTGATTCTACTTTAATGCTGCTTTTTAACTTTGGTCTCTGATAATTCAAAGTATATCTTCGTTTTCAAACTATGTAGAATTGTCTTCAACCTTCTAAAGCTCTCAACTTTGCAGAATTATCCCTCAAAAGCTCTCAATTTTGGAGATGGTTCTCGATGGAAACAACGGTGGTGCGGTTTGGTTAGGTGGTGGTGGTGGAGAAAGGATTCAGGAAGTTGAGAATGAAGAAGGTTCATGGGGTAGGAATCATGAAGATGGTTCTCAATTCAAGCCTATGCTTGAAGGTGATTGGTTTAGTAACACACCACATCCACAAGATCTTCAAATGTTACAGAATCAACAAGATTTCAGATTTCTTGGTGGTTTTGCTTTTAATCCTAATGATAATCTTCTTCTTCAACACTCTATTGATTCCTCTACTTCTTGTTCTCCTTCTCAAGCTTTTAGCCTTGACCCATCTCAGCAAAATCAGTTTTTATCTCCAAACAATAAGTCTTGTCTCCTTAATGTTCCTTCTTCTACAAACCCTTTTGACAATGCTTTTGAATTTGGCTCTGAATCTGGTTTCCTTGGCCAAATCCATGCACCAATTTCGATGGGTTTTGGTTCTTTGACACAATTGGGGAACCGGGATTTGACTTCTGTTCCTGATTTTTTGTCTGCTCGGTCGCTTCTTGCACCAGAAAACAACAACAATTCAGTGTTATGTGGTAGTGGAGGTGGATTCTCAGCTCCCTTGGAATTAGAAGGTTTTGGGAGTCCTGCTAATGGTGGTTTTGTGGGGAACAGAGCCAAAGTTTTGAAGCCTTTAGAGGTGTTAGCATCGTCTGGTGCACAACCTACTCTGTTCCAGAAACGTGCAGCTATGCGTCAGAGCTCTGGAAGCAAAATTGGGAACTCGGAGAGTTCAGGAATGAGGAGGTTAAGTGATGATGGAGAGATGGATGAGACTGGAATTGAGGTTTCTGGGTTGAATTACGAGTCTGATGAGCTAAATGAGAGTGGTAAAGCTGCTGAAAGTGTTCAGATTGGAGGAGGTAAAGGTAAGAAGAAAGGAGTGCCTGCTAAGAATCTTATGGCTGAGAGGAGAAGGAGGAAGAAGCTTAATGATAGGCTTTATATGCTTAGATCAGTTGTCCCCAAGATCAGCAAAGTAAACAATCACTTCTCTTTTATCTCCTTAAAGGCTTTATCTTCATCATTTACTTATTCCAATTCTGTTGTGTTGTAGCTTTTTCTTTGTTGTTGTTGTAGTTGTCAAACTTTGAATTAGTTTGGTGCTTTACGCTTTTGAGGAAAAGACTCGTGATAAGTGTTTTCTGGACTTTGGATGAATTGCAGATGGATAGAGCATCAATACTTGGAGATGCAATAGATTATCTGAAGGAACTTCTACAAAGAATCAATGATCTACACAACGAACTTGAGTCTACTCCTCCAGGATCTTTACCTCCAACTTCATCAAGCTTCCATCCATTAACACCTACACCTCAAACTCTCTCATGCCGTGTGAAGGAAGAGTTATGCCCCTCTTCTTTACCAAGTCCTAAAGGCCAACAAGCACGAGTAAGAACTATGTTCTGTATAACTTTAGCTTAGACTAGAAAGGAGAAAACAAAACAATAGACTCATGGTTGGTAACATTACTCTCTGCTTGAATTGTTCACAGGTTGAGGTTAGATTAAGAGAAGGAAGAGCAGTGAACATTCATATGTTTTGTGGTCGTAGACCTGGTCTTTTGCTCGCTACCATGAAAGCTTTAGACAATCTTGGTTTGGACGTTCAACAAGCCGTGATCAGCTGTTTCAATGGCTTTGCCTTGGATGTTTTCCGCGCTGAGGTAATCAATCTACTTTCAGATAAAACACTCTCAGGATTTCTAGAAGATTTTGTCAGTAACATGTTTTGTTTTCATTTGTCTAATCAGCAATGCCAAGAAGGACAAGAGATATTGCCTGATCAAATCAAAGCTGTACTTTTCGATACAGCAGGCTATGCTGGTATGATCTAATCTGATCTGATCTGATCTGATCCTGAGTTCAAGTCCATTAAGCATCTGTTGAAGCAGAGCTAGAAGAACTAAATCTCTTTAAATCTGCAATGTTTCTTCCTTTTCTTTAACTTCAATTTAAGTATGTAATGCAATTGCAGATCAGATTTGTCTTTGTTTTAATTTAAGCTTTAAGAACTTGAGGGTTGTTGTTGTTGTTGTTAGGTACATAATAACTTCAACCTGTTTTTAGCAATGTTTAACTTCTTCCCATTATGTTTCATCTCAACTTATGATCAAAAGGATTTGACTTTGTTCAAAAGGAGATGGATTTTGGTATTAGCAGATGAAAAGCTTGATGCTTTGATGGTGTGAGAATGAAGAATTCACACTGAGAATTGAAGAGAGGCAAGTGAAGAGAATAGGCCCCCACCAAATTGCTTTAATTTAATACAATTAAAACTTTCATATCCGTTTGTGTCTCCGTACAAAATCAAGTCACGAAAACGTTGAGGATGTCATGAAAGAAAAGTTAAAGTGGTGGGCCTTTGAAAAAATTGAATCTTTCAAAAAAGTTAAACCTTTCTTTTAGGGTTTTGTTGTTCTCTGAATTTTCTATGATTATCATTATATTAATGAAGTCCTCGTGATTCTAGTTTTGATGCTCTTTTTGATGATTCAAAGACGTTTCGTACTCTTTTGTTTCTTTAACGTTTTCTCTGCCAATGTCTGCCTATTTTAAGGATTCAAACTTTTCAATATCTCCATTTCAGAAATAAACCTTTGTAATAATAATAATAAATAACTCCCCAGCTCAAGTGTTGGACATAAGTAGGTCTTGGTATTTGGGTGTTTAGTTTGGTCTTAGGTAGAAATGGATTGGTTCATATAAGTATTGAAAAAGTTTTGGTTTTTCGGTTCCCGTCGTTTCAGGTTGGTTAGGACAAAAATTTGAGAACCATATAAATATTTGAGTATCCAATTACTCTGAAAATTATATGAACTACCTAAAAATTGTCCATAAGTTATTTAGAATATCTTAAATGTTTTGACTATGTATATATCTATGTAAAATCGAGTAAAATTGAGTCTATCGATTACGTGATCATGTATCGGTTTGGTTTTGTGTATTACCTAATATCCACATATACTTACAAAGAGAGGTCACATCGAGTATTTTGGGAAACTCGGGAACAAAGTCAAATATCTATTACTATGGTTCACTTTCGATTCATAAATTCGATTTCGGGCTCTATGCCTAAACCGAGGTTATATTTGTATAGATTTCGGGTATTTCGGATATAGGAGTATGGGATTCATTCAGATAATTTTTGAAATTGAATTCGGTTCAGTTCGCTTAACTTTGGGACATTGAGTCCATGCTTAGATAGATATCTTCTAAATTTATTTTTATATATTTGTAAATATTCATAAATAGGTCTTGATTAAAACATGAAGCTAGATTTCACAAACTAAAAAGAGTGGTTACAAAGACTTAGTAGAGATACAAACACATATTCACATCATCACATTAAAGTCTTCTTTTTCTAGTTGGCATCTTTTTGATAGTCAGGTTCACAGAATTCTCCTCCAAGATCATCACAGGCCTCTTCACGAAAAACTCTGTTTTACAGTTCCAAAAACACATAATCAGATATTGAAAATCAAACTGATAATCTGATGTGAAAAGCAAGACAAAGGAAAGTGAAACTTTTACGTTTTGGGGTTGTTGTACTCTTCGTATTCTCTGTCAACAGGCTCTGAAGCCAAAGGACGTGAGATGGGCTTTGTGTCGAGCTTGACTTCAGGGTAAATGTCAGCAGAACAAGCGTATCCACTGATTACTTCACATGCTTCAGCTGGGAAAACACTGAGTATATATATAGAGATGATGTTGAGTGTTTCAGTTAGTCAAATAAGAGACAAGGAGCAAAGAGGAAGTCAAGGGAAACTTACGAAAGGAGATCAGAGTCGTAATCGACTGTGACAGAATCAGAGGTTGAAGGAGATGATGAGTTGCTTGGTCTCAGAGATGGTAGTCTTGAAGCTTTAATGGTTTGAGGAGGAAGGAGAGAGAACTTTGGAGAAGAAAGTGGTAAAGGAAGAGGAAGAAGAATGGTTGGTTTGATGAACAAAGCTCCCTGCATTTTTGTGATCGCTTGTTGATCTTTTGGTAATTGGTTTGGTGATTTTGATATTAGATTTCGTTTTGGTAAAGTTTATGCTACATTTTATAGACAGACCAATGCTAAGCTGATCTCATTTTTCTTATATTTTGGTAACCAATAAGAAAATATTACAAACTTTGAAGAATTTTTCAGACAAAAATTAAGTAAAGACTTATTTTATCGACTCAATGATTGATAATCCCTCGGACAGAAATCAATGGTCCAAATTATGAACCAAAAGAAGAGATATTTTTAAAAGGATAAGGTCCATTGTAATATGTGAGAGTGATAATCACTGAATAGTTATCCTCTCAGCTTGGAAGATATTTTATCCAATTTTGGAATTTTCTGCGTTTTGAGTCAGCAAAATCATATAAGGACACTCGTAATTTTGTCTTAGATGGTGTCATAACAAAAGACACCTTCATTATCAGTTACAACATTTGAAACAAAGCCAAAGTTTGAGTTCATTATTCAGTTTTTCTTATTATACACAAAGACATTAAACTTGAGAGTCTTTTCTAGTAACGACGTACACTAGTTGTCGACAGAAGCACTCGGTTCTGTTTCTTCCCTTTCTTACCAAGCTCTTTGATAGTTGGTGCACTTGGTGTTGTTCTCGATGTTACACTTGCGAATGATGTTGCGTTTGTGGATCTTGTAGCTGAGAATGTGTTTATAAGTCATCAGAGAATATCCATGAGGAAAATGCAGAAGCTTAAATGATGTTTTACCTGTGGCTGAGTTTGGGACTTCACTACTGCTGCTTTGAATGTTTGTTGGCTCGTTGTTCAGGTTGGGGGAGTCGTGGCCTGCTGCGAAACCAAGCCTTGTCACATGTGAAAAGGAACTTCTCTCTCCGATGGTTGGAGGACTTGATGATATTGGGGCAGAGTTTCCAAGGGCTATAGAAGAGGGATACAATAAAAGCTTTCTGATTAGATCACTAAACCGGGTCCAATCCAATTGAGAGATGAGAGATTCTTACTCTTACCTTCAAAGTCATCTAGGGAAAATGGAGGAAAATCATCATGAGACGACCGTCCAAAACTGGCCATCATCAATGGCACAAGTTCTGCAGCTGCAGCTACTTCAGCTTTGATTTTATTTTTCTGGTCCTGGAAGACGAATATCATATGATTTAATAGCCTTGAATCTAAAAGCTAATAGGAGGTTGAAATCTTAAAGAGATTAGTTCAAGTGACCATGAGTTGTGTTTCATGATTAGAAAGACAAATACCTTCCTAGCGCGGTCTTTCCTCTGCTTCTCACGCTTTTTGATTTCATCTATAAATGGAGCAAAGGCATCAGGAGGCAAGGATTCCCTCATATCAATCTCACATATCTGAAAAAATTACCAAACCATGGATAACCTCATTGAGGAAATGACAAAATATAGCAATATGTGCAGAAAATAGAACTAAGTGAATAACATGTGCAGAAGATAGGAACAAAAACCAAGGAAAACTATACCTGAAATGTCGTCGTTAAAGAGAAATGACTCAAGAAGCGGTAGCGCCTCCTTATCGCTTCTGATTGGGTAACGGTCTCCATTTCCAATATCTTTCCACACACTCTGCCATTTCATAGAAAGAAATAAAAACTTTATTGGAACCACAAACTACAGATGATACTTTTTCCGCTGAACAATTCTACTTGAATCTATAGTGAGTTTTGATTTTCATACTAAATTACAACAGTCATTCTTCTCTAACCAGTTCCTAAACTCTTATACTGCCATACATAATACACTTACGAAACAGCATATCAAATAAATGCAGAAATGATTAGGCAAGGCTTCCATTGGAACCCTAGTTATTTTTTGGCATAAGAGATATTCTGATAAACAAAATTCCGTGACTCTTACCTTGGTGGAAGAAAGTCATAGCTTCCGTAGTGATGCAGAAGGCATTTTACATTCAAAGTGTGAAGGATAATGTGCTGACCATCAACAGACTGTGTAGGTACACAATTGAGCATGTCAAGGATAAAACCATTTAAAGTGACAAGCAGGAAATAACACTTCTATTCATATCAAAGGAACTCACCCTAATATAATCAAAGACCAGCACGTAGCAATTAGACAATTATCATGCAAAAGTACGTTAGACAAACATAATGGTGTCACTTCGAAACTGATTACCTGATAAAAGTTGTATGCATCATTGTCCTTGGTATCATTTTGGGCCATCAAGGGCCCTTTACCTCCATTGCATGAGATAGATGACAGTGCGTCTTGGTCTTCAAGAGGGTGACCATTATCACTACTCTTTTCCAAACTAGATTGAGAGTCCCCATCTGACTTATCCACTGAAGAATCTTCAATTGATTTATCTTGGTCGTTGGAGCTGCTAGCTGTGGCTCCATGCGCCCTGATGGGTGCTTGATAACTAACTCGAGAAACATCAGGAGGTGAGAATGATTGTGTCCGATTACCAGCTGTTGAGCTCAACTTTCTGTAACCAGAGAGCTTATGCTCATTCCAGTATATTTTTCTCTGCTCCAGACGCTCCAGAGCAGCATTTACATATAGGTGCTTCTCCAAGTCTTCGACAAGGCCAGGATCTGCTCTCGCAATCCAACTGTCTAACTCTGAAACTGCTTGTCTGACAGAGAGATCAACATCTTGGGTGAAAGAGAATTTCGAAAATGGATCATATATTTCATTTTCACCATTAGGAACAGCCGAGTCATACTCATTTTTCCGGGTTGGAACAAACGAATTTTTCTTGCGAGTCAAAAGTACAAACTCGATGGGATCTCCAACAGAATACTGCTTGACGTTTTCAATATAAACAGTGTATAACTCTCTTGGAGAAATCATCACAAAGCATAAAGGACACCTCTTGAAGCATTCAGCCTTGTGATTATCTACACCCATCAACAGGTACTGAAGAACACACGGGAAGCAGAAAATATGCCCACAGGAAGTTATCTGCGGGCATAAAGGGTACTCCAAACAAATTGGGCACTGCACAGGAGAAGGCGTGGAATACCTTACACAAATAATATTATCCCACTGCAGAGTCTTATCCGGATCCATGGAATCAGGAGAATGATCTCCAGTGTCCAACACAACAAACTTGTAGTTGGCCTTCAGAAACAAATCTTTGTTGTAAGGCCTCTTGTACTGTTGCCTTCTTTGTGGTATAGGAGGACCCCTAGATTGTGGGGACGAAATCGGATCATACTGAAAATTCAGTAAATGGTTCCCGCTAATCATATTAGCTCTTCTACCAGATGGATTATGATGAGAAACACCGCCTCTAGGAGAATTGTAAGATCCATCATTACGCTGCAATTCAGAAGAAGAAGAAGAACCAGCAGCTCCAGTAGGTCTCCCTCTAGACCTATTTCTTCGACCATTATATCGAGAATGGTCTCGTTTATCTGCACTATGCGGGGAATTGCTATTCTTCCCAACTCCAATCTGCGTCATCTGTATTGTAGTAAAAACAATAACTGGTCATTCAACAAAAATTCAAAGCAAACTAGAGCAGAAGTGTCATAATTCTTTTTTAACAAAATTTTGGTTTCATCATTTACTGAAAAGCATCTAAAGTTTACCTCTTTGGAAGATCCACGGCTATGGCTCTCTTCAGCTGCAGAACTCGGTTCTACAGTTTTAAAAATTCGAAATTGAGAAATCGAATGAGCTATAATTACACATTACAAAAAATTTCCACAAAGCTAAATACCTAAATCAAAACTCTGTCTTTCAATGTAAAAACCCCCTAAATAAAGGGCATAATGAAATAGCTGGGCTTATCAATCAATCTACTTACCCGGAGAGCCACCGGAGAAATCAGGAGGGGATTCAGAATGTCCAGAGAGGCAGAGGGATCGAGTTTCAGAGGAAGAGATCCGGGAAGGAGGAGAGGGAGCAGAAGAGTTGTCGCCATGCTCAGAGCTAGGGTTTATAGAGGAATCTAAAGAAGAAGACGAATTGTGACCTTGAATATGCGGATGAGGCAAGATGGACATGAAAAATTTAGGGATGATAAAGGAAATTTCGCCGGCTCAGAGCCACCGCTTCTTCTCTCTGTGCATACACTTTGAAAATTTAATCCGAGGCCAAAAAATTTTGTCGTGCATTTTTCTTTTGGAGTCTGCTCCGTGTACCCGACCCGGATCCCTTAACCCGCAATTTGAGTCCTTTTCTTAGCGGGTGGATATACCGGATCTTTTAAATTTATTGTAATACCACCGGTTTTGTATCTATCTACTTTAGGGACTGTACCATAAATGTCCGGTTTGATTTTAGAATATACCCATCACGGTTGAGACTGGCCCAGGGCATACAAATCGAAATCAAAATACCGAACCAGATCAAAACAAGTATTCGATTCCATTTCGGTTCCTAGCAAAGCATCATTCGATTTTAATTTTTTAGGTAATTTCACTTTTCGATTGAGTTCAGTTTTTAACCGAGAACCTAATAAAATCAATACAATATTGTACTAAATATGTTTTGATTACAGTAATCATATTTTTACGGATATTTGGTTATTTTTGGTTACAAGTAACAATCAATCATTCATAACCGAACTAATACTATTTTGGATCTTGTTCGATACAACTTGTTCGGATCTGAAATCAAACTAAACTAAATCTTAGTCGGTACCTATTGATTACTATAATTCCAAAACCGAAAGAACCGACTCGAATTGGACCGAAAAGTCTCAGTACTAGTTGAGCCAGGTAAAGACCAAAGCAATGCTTTTAAAATAAACTCACATCGGACATTTGTTAATTTAAAGTGTATTGTTTTGTCCAATTAAAGACCACAAGAACATGTATCATTTCAAAAGCTATGTTGCTGCTCTCTTCTCACCAACCATGTCAATGTGATCATTAAACTTGATCAAGAAGGTTCGGATTTCCATTGGAACTAGCTCAACCACTAGCTCCTCCGCATCTACTGGTTTTCCTCTCTTCACTTCATCTCCGGCCGAGCCTTCTACTTTCCAGTTTAGCCTTCTCTTCTCCATCTCCACCTTCTCTTGGTTCCCAGAAAGACTTGTCTCTTTCACTTTGCTTATCTGTTCAAACAAATTAAAACAGAACAACAATTGTTTTCGTTAGGACAGAACGAGACAAATAAGAGATGACAGAGTCTCCGTTTTAGTACCTTTTTGTTGTGGAATATTTTCTTCAGTTCTACCTTTGTCATAACTGAGTAGTCCTTATCCTCTCCAACCTTCAAAAGGTTAACATAACAGTGACTCAAAAGAACTCAACTTCCACGAAACCATATAAAGACAAAGACAGAAAATTATTATCAACTTCATTTTTAAGTTTTAAGCAAGGCAAGATTGTTGAATTCATTCATGGGTTTTGAATATAAAAATGAGTTTGTAATTTTCGAAGTTCGGCCTAGTATTAAACTACAATTCTACAGCCAAAGAGCACATAACCATAACAGATTAACGGTAGAAACACATATAGAGGACGAGTAAGAAACTAAGAACCTCAAATAAGTGAGCAAGCCTTAAAAGAACTTCCCCATTTTCCAACTCCTGAAATTGATAGATTTAAACATAGTTTAGTCAACTAATTAAAACGCCTTTGACATATTTACAGAACACAATCTAACTAACCTGTAAAGTGAGTAATGCAACGTTTTTTGGTAACGAGTATGACGGTTCAAACGCTGAAAATGTCGTCATATGTGAATTCATCCAAGTATCTCCTTCCTACAAGGAAATGTCCGTATTTCACTTCACTATCTTAATGAAGTTAATGGGAGTATATATTTCTTTTGTCAGAGCAACCTGTTCTGTGAATGCTAGAAGAAGTGGAGAATAAACTTCTTGACCAAATATCCGACGCCACTTAGCTCCATCTCCAGGTTTATCTATCTGTACATAATACTTTCCTTGTATCTGCAAACAACTCAAAATTATGCAAATTATTTTAGGCTAACAAGAGACTATTCAGTTTTACTTTGGAAATAATCTCTGTCACATGTTCTCCTTAAAAGCTGATACTTTGAAACTTGGACAGCTGAAACTTAAGCTTACCGTTAATCCTTTGCATCCATCAGGGAGACGGACTGTTTCATTAAGAACCTCGCCAACGCCTCTAATGTCATCATGAAGCATTCTCCTACCAGAATTAAATTAAAAAGTAAAACACAAACGATTAAGAATCAGATGCTTTTCTTGGCTATATAGAGAAATTCAGATGACAGACCGATGAAGCATCAACTCGATTTGGCCGTTCTCTAAGCTGGATCCACCTACAGCACGATCCACCAACACCGATAGCTCTGAGGTTTTATCTTGCATGTATATCCCGAGATTTATCTGGAAGAAAATCATATGCAAGTCAAAAGGCAGATATAATGCGGCTCATTCAAGTAGAAAACCTTAGTTATCTCAAGAAGGAATCTCAGATGGATTTGATGCCTTACAGGATAATAGTTCCCAGCAACTGGTTGGTACACTTGCAAGTCCCAATCTGTTCTGAAGTCCCGAATCTGCAAATAAGTATATGTGGCAATTAAAAAAAAAGGCTGTTTAATAGTAAAAGATATAAATTCCAAACATGAAGTTTGCATCAATACCCGTTTAATGAAGTCGCGACCATTAGAGTCTGTGTAAAATGTTCCATTTGTCTTCATGGTGGTTGTAAGTTTAGTGATTACCTCCTTACTAATACCATCATCAGCTGGTATAGGCCCAACCTACAAATCAGGAAAATAATAATCATTCTGAAATTCTGTTCATTAGTTTGAATGTGAAGATAAAGAAAGATCAGCTCACAGTGAACTCAATTTCAGCATGGTTTTTGCCTTTGTACACTCTAGTAATCTGCATATTAGCAAGCCCATCACAAGATAGATCACGCAGTTATAACTTCTGTAATCTAATAAAACTGTTACGAGTACAGTAAACACTTGCAATAAAAATTGACCTGTAATATCCAGGAGTTAACCTTCTGGTGCACTTCATCAAACAAAGGCCCTCGAACAATAGTTAATTGAGCCTAAGTCAAGTAAGGCAATTACATTTCTTTTGTATTTTCACATATGCTCAGGAAATAAGGGTATAGATGCAGATTATATGTATTACCTCTCCTTCAAATTTAATTGGAAGCACACCATCTGGCCGAAAAACGTAAGCTCCAGAAGCCTTATAATTATATATGAGAAGAGAACCGTTTGAAGCACGACAAGAGGATAGCCAAGTAGATGACAGTGTATCAGTTAAAAAGCTGAGTTACCTGTGGATCCTTGTCAGATCCATTGCTTCCAATATAATAAGCATATGATTGCTCTGCAGTAACCTTCAAATTTACCAGAAATCAACATCAGATGATGTTTACAAATTTAAACGAAAAAAATAGGGAAGTTTAGATTAGAAGCAAAAAAAGCAAGCATACCTGATTTCTGGTATCTAAGTAACGAGTCATTTTCACTCCCTGTTTCGAATAAAGTAACCTCAAATCTTCGTGGCCAACTTCTACATTTTCATTCATAGTTCCAGAAGCAACATATGATGCAGATTGTCCACGCGCTTAAATCAAAGTAGACAACGAAAATGTAAGTAAATACAAAACATCACTTGGTATCAACGAGGAACTAGTTGTCCTGGCAAGTAGAGTCAGAGCATATGAAGTTGAATTTATGTACAATATCCTATCGATTACAAATAAATTTGCGAGACTATATTACACATTCTGCAACATAGCTACCTGTTCGTCCAGTGTTTGATATGACATACGAGCTCATTCCTAGAGGTGGTACTGATGCTGTAAATGCAAGCACATGTTTAGCAGTATCCCTTGGTGATCTACCCAGATAAGCTTTGACAAACTCATTTCTTATTCTCAATGAAGTATCTGAAAGAGGAAGAAGCTGGGACACGACTTCTTTTCCAGATGAATCTTTCACAATAACATTTTCAGATGACACCTAAAAGAAGTTATCACGTCGATTTGGTAAATGCTGAAGTAACTGGAAAATAAAATTGGATTGAAAACAAAGTTAAGTGAGAAGTATAGTTACAGGAACTCTGACAATTTCCTCTCGTTTCCATCCTAGAGAATTGTAAACAACAACCACCTACAAGGAGAGATAAATGTAAATACAAGATTCAGCTAACCAAGCGGTCCATGACTTAATAGACTGAAAGTAAGCCTGCCTGAATTACTTACCAGGCTTTTCCCACTGGACAAACGAGCTTCAGATGCAGGACAGTAACTAATATTAAGCAGGGGACACTGCCAATATGATGTACAAAACATGAATCACCTCAGCTCATTAGAATAAAATTAGTCTTTTGAACTTGATTCAATAAGGTAAAACATCATAAAGCAGGTTACTAAATTTAACTTTTCCTGAAGCAATAGTGTCTTTTGTGGAAGCAATGAAAATAAGCATTCAAATTTGATCCCACCGTCTTCTGAACTCTTCGAACACAGCCATAGTATAATTGGAATTATAGAAATTTCCAAAACAAGCACATACCTGCTGAAATTTTGTGCCGGAACTTTTCTCTTCAGTACTGGGTTTTGCTTCTGATAAAAAGGAAAGGGAAGAAGCAACCACCTTTTCGGCCTAGTAAATGATCATAGAGATATTCTTAAACTTCTTCCACCAACAAGAGAAAAAATATTTCATGAAAACACATGAGTCTTACTAAAACGCACCTGCAGATAACCTATTGAGAGTCTAAGAGCATAATCTGCAGCCACATGCTGTCTTTGTGTACCACTAACTGCATCATGATGTTGAGCAATAGCCAAAGCATCAGCTAGCACATCGGTTGTTGGTCCTGAACTATTCCGACCTCTTAAGAATTCCAATTGTCGAGCCGCCTGTTTCAAATCAGACAAGGCCACGTAAGAATGAAGCAAAAAAGAAACCACAAGTCTACGAATTATTTTTGAAAAATAAAATAAAATAACAAGTCATACCAGATAGTAACCACTTAAATCCCTCACGTATTTCTTAAAGGCTGGCCTGCTAGTAAAGTACCCTGTCCAGTATGCATTAGGTTTGTCCGCATACCTGGCACAGGCACATGTTTTATTTATTTAGATAGCACACATTTGCATTTGTAGACAGTAAGAGCTGGCTGTCAAACTCACGGAAAGAAATCATCAGTCTTTAGGGGCCAGGACTCGTTTGCAGCATATTTTGCATCGGTGTAGATAGATGGTGTCGAATACAGAACATTGACACGCCCATCCTGGATTCTCCAAACAACAACAAAATCAAGACTGGTATCTCTCTTACCTTAATACTAGTGAAATCCAACTGATATGAATTTGATAAGGTATAAAGCCAGTGTACCCTGTTAACATAATGAATAAACTTGTCCATCTGTCTGAACCACGAATATGCATACTGGTAACGGAAGTCAGTTCCCATTAACCACATGATATGGTTTGTCCTTGTCACATTGACCTTGATAAGAAAAAACCAAAAAAGAAAATATAAGACATATCCTACCAAAACTTCTTTTATTTTGCTGACCCAAAAGAGAAACGATATGATCTTTACCTGTGCGAGGGCTGCAGCTACAAAGTCGTTGACTCGTTCTTGAACATTGTAGTCAAAAAGGAGAGGATCATCCTATACTCAAGATGCTTCATCAATGCATGTTCAACCAAAGTTCAAACACAACAGAGGGGATTCAATTGCTAATACCTGGACAGGAGCTGATACATCATTTATTTCAAATGTGAAACCATCAGGAGGATCGTAATGTCTTGGGAATACACCGGTGAATATCTACAAGTAACATCAAATAACAGTGAGAAAAATCCAGCTAAACAATGGAAACAACAGAACTATAACGTGAGCCTTGATGGTTTTAACCTGTGAAGATGAACCAAGGGACTTGGAACCTTGCCAAACAACCTCAAGTGTTTTCTCTCTTAATCTCTTTGCACGATCTTGATAGTCAATTCTAGCGAAGAACAGGGAATCAAATCCGAACTGTAGAAGAAAGCAAAAGATTTGTGACAAATCTTTTGTCCAGTCAAGATAACTTAAGAGCTAATATATGCAAATCACTCACATACTACCCGCAATTGAAGTCTCTGTTAATTAAAAACTGAACAAATTATACCTCTGCCCCAAGCAAGTAAGCTTGCACTGCAGAATGTCCAAAGGGATCAATCTGCCAACCAACTCTTGGAACCTGACCAAACTCAGTTTTGATAAAGCGATGGCCTAATGTTGTTTGATCAATCATATCAATATAATGTGGAGTCGCCTCATCATGCATACATATTCCCCCATTTCTGCAAAAAACACACATCAAGACAACAGAATACCAGATGCATACGAGACATCAAAAAAGGCAAGATAAATCAAACTCACATGAACTCCAGTTGACCAGAGTCAACGAGCTTCTTGACTTTAACTTTCTTAGCATTGCTTTGTTGCCTCCACCATCTTTGAAAGAATGCCTAAAAATACAGTAATCAACCATAAGTAATCTCATCGAGCAAACCACAAGAAAATCTCCGAATTTGGTATATCTGAATCTTACCATTTCGACATAAATGAACTTTCTATTTTGATCATCCAGCAATGAAGCGATTACAGAATCCAATACATTCTGAACACAAGCTCCCTAATTCAATCAAATTCAAAAATCAAATTAAGCCCTTAAAAATCGCAAAAACCCATTAAGAGAGAAAGATGTGAAGAGAACAAGTACCCTAATGGAGTTATTAGCACCGACGTAGTACTGATCAACGGTCTTAAGCCAACCAACATCATCGTGTGAGTGAGGAACCAAGTGAACATTGATTTTCTCAGGGACGATTCTCTGTGTTGTATTGTACTCTATGTAATCGGAGTTGACGCCACCGATAACAATCGCCGCTAAAAAGAGAGAGAAGGAGAAGAAAGATTTGACCGCCATAGACGCGAGAGCTTCGAAGAAGAAGAAGAAGAAGAAGAAGAAGAAGAAGAAGAAGAAGAAGAAGAAGAAGAAATGATCGTGAAGAACAATGAAGTAGACAAGTGTTCATTTGTAGAAGATGAAGAAATGAGACGCGCGTGAAGAATCAAAAGTCATTAGTCATCACTATCACTCTTATTTTGGATAATTTAATTTAAATTATTTTGTCTTAGCTTATTTGTATTAATTATTTAATTTAGATTAGACTTTATCCACTTCACAACCAATAAGAGATAATGTAAATAATTTTAGTAAATAATAAATTCAATGATGTGTTGATTAATATTCTGCAGAGTTGCTTGTGAGAAAAGTGATAAAATGGTCCAAATTTTTTATGACAAATTTTATTGCAAGCAAAATTTAATAATTGCAAACAAATGTGTAACTTTATATGCTTTGATCTCAAAAAAATGAATTATTTCTCTCATTGATTTTTCGTGGATCGAGCAAGGCCCAGTCCAACCCAAAACCAATAAAAGCCCATTCTTAATTTAAACATTTCATCCAATTACAAACTAATTCTATGAAGCATGGAATTAAACATATTTTCTTCACACAAAAAAATTATTTCATTGTTTAACAAGACATTTGATTCATAGTCCAAACTCATCATTAAACTCTCTACTTTATTCTCCACATACATTAGGATAATATCAAAATATTTAAAATATTAGATAGAGCATGTAACCACTATATCGAGATCTCATATTATGGATATTCGAGTTATCTTATGTAATAGAATATAGATCTTGTTGATTCGATTACCGAGTAAGAAAAAATAACAATAATAATTATTGGAGCAAATGTGAATTACATCATCAATGGTTAGAATTTAGATTATGAATCGATTTTTGTCAATCCGATCATTGACAAAAGAAACTAATGGCATTGTATTCAAATTGATTCATTTAGTGTTAGCTATGAAAAATGAGGTTAAAGAATGTCATTAAATCTCATCTTTGAACAATTATAAACATATTTTCCAAAAGACAAAAATTTGGAAGATGTAAAATGTTATAGTATCATGATGATCTCTCAAAAAGACCTTTAACATAAACCATGCCTTTCTCACTAAATTGAAGCTCCTTTCTCATTTCTTCAACTTGAACATCATCTCCTTGAACCACAATCTCATCTAATTTCCCATTTGTACCCACCATCATCTTCACCTTTACCTCCTCATTCCTTGACGCCTTTTTCCAGTAATATGCTCCTCTACAACACAACACAACCACACACGATCATCACCAAGTCATTCACAACAAACACACTTTCACAGAGCTTAAAGAGAGAGCTTACGCAAGTGGGCTAAGAAGTGTAATGAAGAACCAATTGTTACCAACATCAGGCACTGTAATTGTTAAGACAAGACCTACACTTGCTAAGCTTATACATGTACAAAACGTAAGCAAAGCAGCTTGTCCTCTACTTGGAACCATCTTTCCTTCAAACCTTTGTTACAGAATCCACAAACAATGTCAGTAATTAAACCAAAAACCCTAATCAAAAGTTCTAACTTTTCGTATAGCTTACGTGATTGTTTCTCCTCTATCAGTAACGTTGAAATTTTTCCTTGTGAAGAAAGAGAGAATCTCTCCAGCAACTTGTTTTGGTTCCTTCCTAATCCTAGTTCCTTCTCCTTCACTAACAACAAACGTCTTTCTTACTATCTGCAAATCCCAACATTGAATTCAACCTTGTAAAAATTGGGAATTGGGGGTTGAATTTTAGGGTTTTGTAATTCAAACCTTTGATTTAACAGAGCGTTTGATGAGAGACCAAAGACCAGGAACAGAGATAACAAACAAACCCAAAGATGTATAGTAGCTAGCTAACGAATAACCACCACCAGTTTCCGCCATTAACAGTAACGAATTAGGGTTTTGTTCCCACCATTGATGAATCTGAATCGCTGAAGAAGAAACAGCAGAGACTGGCTCCACAATCATTGCGGAGATAGCAGAGACTCTGTTCCGTTTTGTGATCCGTTCCTTTCTCCGCCCTTTGTAAATTACATCTCTTGAAGTAATCCATGGACAAGATAACGGCGGAGAAATCAGCTTCGTCGCCATTGTCAAAACAAAAAGCTTTCTCTTTGGCTAAAAAAGCTTAAACCTTTACACAATGACTCTATCCAAAATCGAGTGGTTCTCATTTTTTCCTCATTTATAAAAAAAAAAAAAAAAAAAAAAATTGATTTTAATTTTTGACGNTTTAATTTATGACGTCGTTGTAGCTCAGAGCTCTGTTTCTCTGTTGTAAGAATCTCTGTTATTGTGCTTTTTTTTTCCTTCTTCTGTGAGGTCAAAATCTGTAAGGTAAGATTAAATAAGACCCACCATTTCATTTACGAATTTCACCATCTACAGAAGAAGAGTCTTTATCATTAGATCTTCTCTCCCGACACAAAATCAGACCAAACATGATTCTGATTTCAGAATCGTTCAAACACTGTTTATAGTTCTGTGTGCCCACAAAGGTTTTAGCAAAACTAGGGACAGTGTAATAAATCAATGCAAAAATCAGAGCATTGAGTTTTGACTAATAAATTTTCACAAGTAAAATAGATACTTTAGGAACTATACTAGTCCAAGAGTGTTTATCCAATTGGAATCATTATGATAAAACTTTTTAGACCAAGTTGTGTTTTTATCTCTCCTTTGCATAAAGGCTAAAAAGCATAGCTCGTTTGAAGCTAAAGTCAAAATCTTTCCCAAATTTGTTATACTTTATATGAGAAAAATAGCTCTGATTTTCTCAGTCCAAATATAACTATTAGGGTTCTTCAGACAAGGATTTATCATCTTCTGTTAGTTCAATAGTGAGCCAATAGGAGAGAATTTAAAGCTAAGTTCAAAATTGACCCTATTGAGAGAGTAAAAGTGTAACTTTAGTGTCCAAACTGAAACAGACTGTATTGAAAAATGGATTTACAATTCACAACAATAAAGATCACACAACAGTCCACTCTTTGCTTCCTTTATATCAATAAATAATGTTTTTACAGTAAAGAATTGCTGAAATTAACCTCTCAAAGGAAGTAGAAAGGAGGCTAAAAAAACAAACGAATAATAATAGCTCAGCTATTCTTTATACACTTAACACAAAACAGCTGATCAGTCTTAATCTTCTTCCTCCTTGTAAGTTCTCTGAATGTTTATGTCTCAGAGAATTTACATAATAAGTATATATATGTAAAGATGGTTCCATTTTGATTACTTTGAAGCTTTAAAAAGCTGACTTCCAAGAGTAACAGTTGGAGTACCTTCACCCATTACTGTTGTTAAGCTCACTTCTTTGTCCAATATTCTCTCAAGCTCTGTCACAACATAATTCATTGTTGGTCTTTTCTCACTTGAAACATCAACACATTTCAGTGTCAGTGTAATAAGCTCCTCAACTCCTTCTGCTGTGTATGTACCGCCTAGTCTCTCATCGACTAACGTTGGTATATCTGTGTAATCCGTTATGTTTTGCAACTGAAACTCCCAATGCATACAAGTGAGATTCATATAGATTTACATTGACAACATCATGTGATCTGAGTTTTCATTATAAGTCAGTTTTGAGTGTGTTTAGACATACCCATTCGACTAGAGTTTGTGTTGAGCTTGAAGGGGATGGTTCTGATGCTTCTCTTCCACATACTAGTTCCAAGAGGAATACTCCAAAAGCATAGACATCACTTTTCTCTGAAAATCTTTTGAACTCTTGAACCCTGCAAAAGGGGAGAATCTAAGGAACTTGATGCAGAAAAAAGAATAAACAAATGTGAGCCAAAAAGGTGAAACTTAAAGTACTCTGGGGAGAGAAAGATCTGGTCTGCAACATTGTGAGACGATGTACCAACATCATCTCTTCCTAAGAAATTACGGACTCCTGCATCTGCAACCTTTGCAATGAAATTTTCATCCACAAGAACATTAGCGGTTTTGAAGTCCTTGTGTATCAATCGAGGACTCAGCGAGTGAAGATGTGCCAAGCCTAGAGATTAAAAAACAAATAAGGGTATATACAAGATCAGGACAAATGCGAGAGCTTAATTCTCATGGCTATTGCAAAGGATTTACCTTTAGCAGCTCCTATAGATATTGCAAGCCTATTTCTGAATTCTAGCCTATTTCCAGATACTTTGTCACCAGCACCTAATAGAAGAAAAGATCTAAATCATGCTTTCATTGTCCAAACTCAGTTATTGAACTGATTAGTTACCAAATGAGAAAGCATTAATCTCTATAAAGGACAGAGAGTTACCGTACAGGTGACTGGAAACACTTCCATTAGGAACATACTCGTAGACAAGAAATTGTGTGTTGCTTTCTTGGCAATAACCCAATAAAGTAACCAAATTACGGTGATGGATTGATGATAGATAACGAACCTGAAAAGAAACCATTTTTGTTATACCATTTAAGCCTAACAATGAAAACACTTGTTCTAAGACCATAACCAAACATTTACCTCATTAACGAATTCCTGTGTAGGCAAACCGGTTCTTTTTTTAATGGCTACAAGAACACCATCTTGAAGCAAACCTTTGTAAACCTCTCCAAATTTACCTATACCAATGAGGCTTTTATTAGTGAAACTCTTGGTGGCTTGAGCAAGTTCCTCCATTTCAAACCTTCTAGCTTCTCTCATTGACAACTCAATAGCCACATTTCTTCCTTCTGAAAGCAAAAGTCTAAATCATTCAAGAAAGTCAACAGGGAGATGGATATTGAATTTGATGGATTTGTAATTTCACATTACCTTGAGTAGATGGATCAGAAGAGCCAGTCTCAGAAGTTCTAGAAACATTCTTACGATGAAAGACACAAAACCATAGAAGAAAAACCAATAGAGCAATGAATGCAAAAGCTCCTATAGCACCTCCAATGACAGCTGCAGGAATTGCTGACATTTGGAAAACAAGACAACCTCTCTTTTTCTCTTTTATCAACGATGCTCCAAGCTTCTACCACCATGCGATGCAATAACTCTGGAGTAGAAGAAAACACAAGAATGTCGGCGAAGAAGAAGAAGAAAAGACAAAACTAAAAGCAAACAAAGCTTAAGAGATGAAAATTAAAAAAAAAAGGTGTCAACTTGTTGAAATTGAATAGGATTCTTTTGTGAAAATCAATCAATCAACATGCAGTAAATATTAAAAAGAAGAGATTAAATTAATAAACCTTGACAGATCTCTCCAGGAAAAAATCTCAAAATCAACAATCAATGATATTATTCCCCACATTTTTTTCATTCAAACAACATTCAATGATTCAGTAAATTCAATTGTTTTTTTCTTAAATCAAACCCACAAAAGGGAAAATAAACCAGAAGAACAAGAAGAAGAAGTACACTGAAACATCAAATCAAACCGCAACAGTTTCTTCTAGAACTTGAAGGTAAAGAGCAAGAAGAAGAGGAAATCAAGTTTCGTGTCGGAACGCAGACAATGCCGACAGAAAGTGACATGGTTCGGACAAGAACTCTTTTTTCTCTCTCTCTTTTGAGACACTAAAATTTTTACTTAACAAAGAATCAACAACAACAAGAAGAATCAAAACTATTTACTTTGGTTGAGTTTTTGAGTGTTCTACAACCACCAAACCCATTTTGAGAGAAAGAAAGAATAAAAAGAGAACCTTTGAAGACAAGAGAACCAAGTGGGGTACTTCGCCAGTTTGCAATTACAGCGAAAGCGAATTTTTTTTTAATATATAATAAAAAAAAAGAAGAAGATTCAGAAGGAAGAAACTAAAACCGCCGTGAAACGCAGTTTTGCGCCGCCGCTAAGACGAACAACAACACCACCACTCTGTATCTTGCCTTTCTTCTCTTTTATTTACTCCGCAAATTTCTCTGTTTTTTTCTCTTTTTTTCTATTTTTTGACATTTTTGTATATACCTTAAATGGATTATTTTAATAAATGAGCACTTTGAATACTATTAGGTTTACCAAAATTGATTTATTTGATTGTCAATAGAAATTAATAAGCAATCAGCCAACCATGATAGATGGGTTACATAACTATTTTTATAGTTTCTGTATTTTTAATATGTCAACCAATCATATAATTGTATTGGAACCACTTTTTCTATCACTATCTTATTTTTCTTATGTTTACTACAAAAAATGTATATATGGGAGTTCAAAATATCCGACGAAACCTTTCTTCCCTACACTCGGAATTGGAGACATTCCTCTGGGTTATAATCTACCTTTGCTCCCTCCAAATTTCAGAGGTTGAGTTTCTTGTGTGCTGCTCTGAGCTCGTGACGATAGTGGGTGATATGTCCGTCTTCCTTCCTTATTTTGATTATTTTTTTCAAAATTCAGAGTTATTTCGACTGTTTCTCCTTAGTTCTGATTCTGCGTATTCTTAATCACAAGGTCGATTTCCTATCCTATAGTATTAAAAGATTATCTATGATTCAAGTTTTCTTATTTAATTTACAATTAATTAAATATTTTTAATAATATAATAAAATTTCTATAAATTAATAATGTTGGGATTTTAAAAAATTATTAATTAATAATGATATTAATTTATCCATAAATTAATATTCACTAATTTATTAAAATATTTGACAAAAGAATATGAAATAAAAACATTTGGCTTATAATTTTCAGAAATATACTTCAATTTAATATTAAAACTTGAAAGTGTTTTAGAGTTCTTATTTATAAAAAATTTTTTATCAAACTTTATTTATACATCAAATATTAAAAGTGCTTTAGAGTTCTAATTGTTTATATTTTTTTTCATCAAACTTTATTTATACATTGGTATTCAGATATTTCATATTGTGTTAGTATATTATTTTATTTCTAAGGAAATTATGACTTCAATACTTTTTAAGAAATGAAATTTTCAATATTGTTATAAAATTAGTTACATGTAATTTATCAAATATTACATTTTATTATATATAGGTTTTGTATGCATATCAAAATAATAATAGTAGAAAGTTTTGATGTAGTATGAAAAATTAGAGATTAAATACATAAAATATGGAAGTCATAATTTACTAAATTATTATTATTATTATATATGCATAAGATTTATAGTTAATAATTTATGATATTAATGGAATCATATTTTGACAAAGAAGATTCAAAAAATTTATTATCTTATTAACTTATTAAATTTTGTTGAATTTTACATTGATTCGATTTGGAACAAGATAATTTTATTAATTTATAGTGTTTATTAATTTATCGCGTGTTAATTTAAAGAGGTTATATTATATAATATGTTAAATTGGAGCACATAGTTTTTCTGTTTGGAGAAAAGATTTTAAACCCTATAGATCATGTGTGATTTCAAATTCAATTTTATTAGGCAATATCGAATCTAATTTTCCTTCACATGATGAAAATATTAATTACAATTTTATCATCGTCTCTTAATGAGTGACTAACTTTCCTCCCTTACATAGAAGATTTTGCTAGGATGAAGAGTTTGTTATCTAGTTTTTGTTTTTATTTGATGTCTAGATACTTAAATTACAAAACTGATTTTTTTCTCCTAATGTTAGAATAATCGCTTACGATCCAACTTCTGTAAACGTTTATTCCACAATAATAAATTTCTTATCTTAATGAAAAATTGAATTGACAAGAAAAAAACACCAAAAATATCTTGTCAAGTAGTTATATATAAATCCAGTGAAAAACTCAAAAAGAATCTACGCCTTATTCAAGTTTTCAGTGCAAACCAACCAACATTTCATCGATGTTTCTATTCTAATTTGACTATATATAGATATATTGTTTCGTGTGATTAAATTTTAAATTATAAATCAAATCTTATCGATCCAAGTGTTCAGAAAATCCACAAACTTCATTTTTTCATTTTTTGACTACTTAGACGTTTAATCAAAATTTAAATTTTTGTATCAAAGTTTGGACATTTGAAATCTAAATAATTAATACTAAATATAGTAAATATATGTGTAAAATAGTAGAAACTGTAAGTTTTTTTTTGTTAACAAGACTCGATCCATAACATAAAATCTTTTCATAATCTAAAAAGTAGTACATAACAGTCGAATTTCTGATACCAAAATTATTAGTTGGATCTTATCAGAAGAACTGTCAACAAAGAGTTTTGTCATCAATAGTAAAATTGAAGTTAATCAAGAATGAATCAATTCATGATTATATTCATATCCAAATTTTTCAGTATCCTAAACAAATTTTCCTTCTAGGAATAAGAGCATAACTTAAAACAGTTTTCAACTATGTTTAAACACTAGTGTTCATGTTTATTTAATGTCACATGACTCTCATCTTTGAGTGCGACTTATAAAAACAACAATAATATAAACCTAAACTATATAGTAGAATATAATAATACAACATTACTGTTGTTTCAACTAAAACAAATTAAAAAATAATTAAGCTAGTTGATTAATGACAAATAGATATCCAGCGAACAAACATTCATAAAACATATTCTTTAAATAAAAAATTCAACAAACTCACTTTTTAATGAAAAAATTAAATAAATTGTTAAGAAGTAAGTAGTAGGACCACATTTTATTACAAGAGTAAAAAAGTGGGGCCAGTAGGACCCACAAGCCAGCTGTATCGACATATATTTGTTTCTCTATACTCTCTAAATTATTCTCTGACTCTTAACGTTTCAAAATCACGTTTCCACGATTTGCGTTTCGCGTTTTTCTATGTATTGCGTTTTTAACGTTTCTTTTGACTTTTTCTTTTTTTACTATAAAATAAATTTTGAAAAATTTGAAAATCGGGGACTGACCAATGATTGAAGCGGCGGTCGTGGTCATCATGAATAAATGATACAAACCGGAAATGATTGAAAAGTGACTCTAAATTAAATTAATCATAAGTCTCATGTACCAACCGCATGTCCATTTCAGGCCCAATAAGTATTACTTGGGCCTTTCGTTTTATATAGTTTTTAGCCTATTTTCTTGGGCTTTTGTTTAGCATTTTGTGGTTATACCGGTTAATAGCTAACTACCGAAAACAACCAAGATACCAATTTATTAAACCGGTTTAAGTTGGTTTCTGGTTTCTTTCATCATTATTTGCAGTTTTGATCTCAATGATTCTTATCTTATTATAGTTTTTTTTTTTTTTTTTTTTTTTTTTTTTTTTTTTTTTTTTTCCGNTTTTCTCATTCGCGTAACGGTCTAATACCTATTATGCAGTATTACAGATTTACCTAAAATCGAATGTATAAAAAGTAAATACTACAAAAAGTGACATTAACTATTGAGCAAACTTAATTCCCAACAAAATATTTTTAGATCGGGTAATTGCGTTTAATCAAGTAGTTAACTTTGCCTTTAATCGCTGCATGTTACTTATTTGGAGATTTATGACATTAGATTTGGCACATGAATCAAACTTTTATCTCGTTTTGACTTCAGTTAAGTCTGAAAGGAGGTTTTTCTTTCTGGTTTAAGTCTAAAAGGAGTTTAACATAAACGTGTGTTTTTAGTCGTAGTAACTACTAGTTCTGGACATTTGGTTAGTTCCGGGCATTTGTTTTTTTGGTTTGATTCGAGTCTATTCGATTCTTTTCTGTTTTTGGTTATTTCGGTTTTTGAAAAATGGTAACCAATGAGTACTTATTTAAATTTGGTTTTATTCGGTTTTAGTTTCGGTTCTTTCAGTTTTGAACTTATAATAACCAATGAGTACTTATTCAAAGTTGGTTTTATTGTGGTTCGGGTACCTCTATCTATTTTTTATAATCAAATTCCTTTTTAAAAAACATAAATTAAATATAAAATTTAAATATTTTAGTTTTTTAAGTAATTTTGGTTTAAATTGACTAACAAATTTGGATTTATAATTATAATTTAAAATATTTAGATAATTAAATTCTATATAAATAATGATTTTTAATATATAATTGTGTTTTGGTTCTTTCGGTTAACTATCCGATTATCGGTTCCATACTTATTCGATTCCGATTCTTTTGGTTCTTGAATTTAGAAACTATTCAGATATTTTTTAGTCAATTCTAGTTTGGTTCATTTCTAGTATTTCGGATCGATTCAGTTCAATATTTCGGTTGTCATTATTATGCCAAGAGCTAGTAACTACCTAACCAATGTGAATCAAACACTCCTATGTGAACCCACGAAATAATATTGTTTTAATATAAATCACTAAAAAAGACACGTGAAAGAGAGACGGGTGGTTATTAAAGAATTAAACGCTCTTTCGTCAGCTCTCTTCCCCGCAAAAATCTCAGCTTTTCCTTCGTTTTATGGCTAACAATCCAAAACCGTTCCTTTGTTTTCTTCTTTCTTTTGTTTCACCTCTGTCTCTCTCCTTTGTTCTTTAGCTCTGGCTAAATTTTTAAAACATAAAGTTTGAGTTTTTGTTTTTTCTGAACAAGATGATGTGTCATGGAAGCTCTGATGTTGTTTTAAACAGACGAAGATAGGATTTTTTTCAAAGCTTAAGACCTGCATTTTCTCTGTAATTAGGTTTTCCCCTCTTTTTCTTTCTTAATTTCTCTTTTGTTTAAACCATTTTTGAATTTGGAGTTGACTTCAGGTTATCAAAATGTCGAATCTTCAAGCAAGAACAGGACGAGACCATCAACGTTATGATAACAACTTCCGTCTCGTTTCTGGGTATTAACATCTTTAACACCATTGTTACGTCTCCTTTCACTTTCACGTTGTTGACCTTTTATGCTTGGTTTTTGATATGATGTGGTGTGGTTTTATTGGTTTGGTTTGGTGTTTTTGTTTCATTCAATTTCGAAATTTAGATAGATAAAAGCAAAGCCATGATTTTTGCGTTGAATGTGATGACAGATGCATTCCATACAGAATAGTGAAAGATGAAGAGGAAGACTCAAGTGTTGACTTTGAAAACAAGCTTGAAGTTCTTATGGTTTCATCTCCTAATCGTCACGATCTTGTTTTCCCAAAGGTTTTTCTTTTCTTTTCTCGTAATTGTTTGTTTTGGTGCTTTTGAAATTATTTGTAACAGTGAAGTTATGTGTTTAGGGAGGATGGGAAGATGATGAGACTGTTCTTGAAGCTGCTTCTCGTGAAGCCATGGAAGAAGCAGGAGTTAAAGGAATACTAAGAGTAAGTTTTCTGTTTAAGACAGATATTCTGTGGAGAGTTTTTGTATAGATTCTAAGATTGGTGGTTTCTTCTATAGGAAGATCCATTAGGAGTTTGGGAATTTAGAAGCAAGAGTAGCAGTGTGGAAGCTGATTGCTGCCTAGGTGGTGGATGCAAAGGTTATATGTTTGCGTTAGAGGTGAAGGAAGAACTTGAAACATGGCCAGAGCAAGAAAATCGCGAGAGGAGATGGGTAAAAGCACAAATGTTGCCTTTGATTCTGTACATTATAAGCAAATGGAAGTAGATATGTTAAATGAATGACTGATAAAGGTTTGTGTAATTGAACAGCTGAATATTAAAGAAGCTTTGGCACTGTGTCGGTATGAGTGGATGCAGAGTGCTCTTGAAGTGTTTCTAAGAGTAATGGCAGAAGAAGGAAGCATAAAGGAAGACTCTCTTACCATTTTCAACAATTCAGATCGAGATGAGCGTCAAATTGATTCTCGGTATTGCTTTGTAGTAAATTAGTTTGTCATTTCTGTAGGTATGTCAAAGTTCTTCTGTAATGTTGTTATATATAATTGGTAGCTTCTTCTGTAAACAAAGTTGAAACATGAAAAGAAGCAAATGATTTCAGACAATGTGACTTGATTGTGTTTCTCAAAAGTAATAGATGAATAGAGAGTATATTAACTTACAGGATCCATTGTTTTAGATGCTCCCTGAAACAACTAAACATAAGATGACAATTAAGGCAGTAATCACAGGGATGTAGCTAATTGCTTTGAATACGACGACAAAAGGAATTATCTTCTGAGTTCTATACTGAGCAACACTCTATCTCCAGAATTTAAATCTGCCTCTTGTTTGATCTGATTCAGTTCTCTTATTTCCCCTTTGCATTGTCTACTCATTTGCTTCTCGTGTGTACTGCACAACTCATTTTTTGATGCTAATCCTTCTTCTAGGTAAAGTGAAATAATTGTCGAATGTAGAAAACACTGTTTCTTTGAAGTCTTTTCTTTCCCAACTATCATAACTATATGGATTCCACTGAATTTACCAATTGCTATATCCAGTATCTTAAAGAAGTATGCATTCCTTGAAAGCTTCGATGATCAATATATTGGGGTTCAGAAACTGCAAAAAAAAAAAGAAGTATCAGAAATATAACGGCCACAAGCCATTGATTTTCTTATCAATAGGAAGAAATGAAATATCAACCTCAAGTTAAATCTCAGCGTCTGAGCCATTCTCTAAAACATGACTGCATTTTCTCGCGAGATCCAGCATTTGAGATGTTGACTGTTGGAATAATCTTATCCGGCTTTAGAAACTGTGTAACGATGAATCAGTTAATGCTAAAAGGTGTGTGAAACTTATCCAGAAAAGACATGGATAAATGGTGCATACTTGAACAAACTCACGAAGTTCTGTGAAGCTTGAATGCTCACTATATGGAACGCCTAGAAATATACATAAATAAACTCAGTCAGACAAATTGGCCTCCACAACGCCTTATCATATCTACTTAGAGCTATATGCATGGAATATCTGTTAAAGCTCATACGGAATGTGCAATATGAAAGTCAAACTCACCATAAATGGTGATTTTCCCCCTTGAAGTTGGTTTTATCAGATCAAGGTGTTCGCCTATCTTCTCGGAGTAAGTCCAACCTGAGAACAATCTTTACTTTTCATACCAATAGTTAAAGAAAAAACGTTTACAAAACTAAGCCAAGGAAGTAACCTGTGGGCCTAAATGCCAAAACTGCTCCATAATGTTCTCTATAAACCTTCAAGTGTTCATCGAGTTTCTTCAAAGAAATAATCAGAGAAGAGGTAAGATGATTAGACGTTTACATGGAAACTAGAGAAGAATACTTAAGATAATCAACTTGGTTATATAGGTATATACTTCAACTCTTAGTGATGACATAGGTAGAACATGAAGACATGTTGCTTTCCCATCTGTACAAAGATTGTTCGAAATATCATCCCAACCAAAAGATTGCAGTAACCGTCTTCTTGACGCATTTGCGAAAATCTTAATCTGAAAACTTCACAAAGTTATAACATAGGAGTCCAGAAAAGATGGCTTAAAAGGAAGATTAAGTCTCCAGCAATTTATACCCCAAGAGCTTTGGCAATAGCAAGATAAACACATTCTTTTCCAATGCTATAAGAACCAACCACAATCAGAGTCCTCGGTTGCCTTCTGAGGAAATCCTCTGTGATTCTCACAACATAATTCAGCACATCTTCTTTAGACGGAAATCTGACAGAAAAAAAGAGGTGAATCAAACTTTACAAGCATGCTCCCTTGAATCTATCCTAAGTTCTATTATCTGAAATTTGTTTGCTCTCACTTGTATTTCGGATTGCAATACGTTGTATCCAAATACAAAACATGGATTCGTTGATTAAGGAGTAGCGGATGATATTGCATCGATTTAGCAGCCCTGAAATCTCCAGTGTGCAGATAACATATTCCATCTAAGAGACGAAAGTGAATAAGAGCAGCACCAGGGCAATGATTAGCTTCAATTAAAGTGACATTGATCACATTAATAGTGTACTCAACGTCTAGCTCCAATGGATGAATAAACCTGCACGCAGAGAATCTGTCACACAGAAACTAAGTACACAATTTGAAGAAGGAAGTCCTTAGACATAGACAAAGAGCTTACGAGGGATTGACAGAGAGAACAAGTGTGAGAAGACGACTAGTGAGAGAGGAACAGTAAATGGGACCGTGAGACCAAGCTTTTGTGAGACCCATGTAATGATCAGCATGAAAGTGAGTAAGAAAATAAGCAGAGCATCCTTGAACGCAACCATAGCGAAAGGCATCCACAGTAAACGGTGTTCCTACAAAACAATCACAGAAATAAAGGAGACGAATTGGGCGTATGAATGTGAAGAATAAGAAGAGAAAATACCTGGAAGTTTCTTATAGAAAGGGCATGGTCGAGGCGAGTCATTGGTAAACGAAGAATCTCTACGTCTCTTTCCAAAAGCACCCATCGTCTTTTTCGCTGAAGTCGAAGCAGGTGAAGTGAAAGAAGAAGACTTTTGTAAACCCCAACTCTGAAACAAGTCAGTTTGTTTCATCTTCTTCGTTGATTCAGGAGAATTCTCTTGTAAACCCCAAATCTGAAACAAGTTCGCTTGTTTCATTTTCTTCTTCTCAGAAAAAGAAACCTTATCAGTCTCGTCATCTTCTTCCACTAAACAAGACCAATCAGAACCAGCCTTGTAAAAATCAGACGCAAAACTCTCTTCTTCTTCTTCTTCTTCTTCTTCTTCTTCTTCTTCTTCTTTATCTTCTTCAACATCGTTGAAAACAGGAAAACCCTCTTCATTGACGTCGTCGTTGAACCGACATCCAAAACAATCGTCGTCATCTTCATCAGAAAAATCCATTTGATTTTTTCTCTCCAGAGATTCAATGAAAGTGAAAGGTCAAAAAAGTCAATATTTACCCGCCCGCCAAAGGTTGCTTTTTGGCCATTGAGACTCTCAACGAGAGAGAGAGAGAAGAGAAAGAGAGTAAAAATGGTAAAAAGCCCAAAACCAAACGTGAGGAGCAGCAAGAAGACAGATTAAAATACCAAAGAGCCCAATCACAAGTGTCATTTTTATTTGATCAAAATTCACATTGTCGTCGTCGTCGTCTTCTTCTTCATCTTCCTGTCACCGTCGTGTTTTTAGCTTTATCGGCGATTGGGTCTTCCTTACGAAAAATCAAATTTGATTTTATAGAATTTTCAATTTTGAGGAAAGATCCAATTTTAATTCTTGCTTTTAGTCGAAGCTATTTTGTTTGGTAAAGCTTAAATCTCATCTTCTTACAAAGGAAAAAAAAAAAGTTTTTCTTTTGAGGAAAGACTTGCATTTTTGGTTGAGGGAAGATTTGCAATCTGAATCTTCTGTTAAAATCGATCTGGATCTGAAGCACGTCGAAGGTTTTGCTGCTTTGCTTTTCAATTCCTATTCTTATCGCTGGAAACCCTTGTTCTGTCTTCTTTCCAGCTATGTATTGCCGCAATTTTAGCCATTTAATTTCTGTTTGAATAAAATCAATGATTGAACAAAACCCATGAAGTTTTTTTGGGGGTTTCTCTTCGTTGCCGTATCCAAGCTGCAAGCTTGTGTTTTCCTTTTTTTCTTTTTTACATTTGCAATCACCATCAAATATACCTTCTTAGGTTTTATGCTTCTTCTGTTGCAGATTGTTAAGGCTAAGATTCACATGAGGGCCTGAGCTAGTTGATCAACCCAAGTTTGCAGCTTTAGATGATCCCTATCTGAGCTGTTTCCATTTGAATCATGGGAGAGTGGGTCATCGGAGCTTTTATCAACATTTTTGGAAGCGTTGCTATAAATTTCGGCACAAACCTTCTAAAGTTGGGACATAATGAGGTCTGCATTTGCCTCATGCACTACTATTTGGTTACATGTGATCTCGTTAATCTTTTGTTGACTCTGTGTATTGATGATCCATCAGAGAGAAAGGTTAGCTCTACAGGATAATGGCGGTGGAAAGACACCATTGAAGCCGATTATACATTTTCAGACATGGAGAGTTGGTATGCTGTGGTCTTTACATTTTCCCCTTTGATGGTTATATAGAGCTAGTTCTGACTCCAATGTTGTTGGACACTTACAGGGATCCTAGTGTTTCTTCTTGGAAACTGCCTCAATTTCATTTCGTTTGGTTATGCTGCTCAGGTAAAATCATTTGTTCGATACTGCCTATTTGTGTGATTTTTCAGAAGTCGGATGCATTTTGTTTTTTCCTTGGTTTTCTTACTTGTACGTACTCTCTTTGCAGTCTCTTCTAGCAGCTCTTGGATCCATTCAATTTGTATCTAACATAGCATTTGCTTATGTTGTATTGAACAAAATGGTCACCGTCAAGTATGTAAACAACCTCGCTGTAATCTTTAATATACACAATCCGATTTACTAAGTGTAAGCTCTTCTAATACCTTTGGTATGCTTTGGTCACAGAGTACTCGTTGCTACAGCCTTTATAGTTCTTGGAAACGTTTTCCTTGTAGCATTTGGTAATCATCAGTCACCAGGTAACTATTCTTGAACAAGTAGGTCTATTGATTTTTCACAATGCATAAACTGATGTTAGTCTTCTGTGCTCAGTTTTTACTCCTGAACAGTTGGCCGAGAAATACAGCAATGTGACATTCTTGATCTACTGTGGCATTCTGGTTTTGATAGTAGCCGTAAACCATTTTCTCTATAGGTTAGTCTTGTATTTTAAATTGACCAAATTTTCAACTTGGCCTTCTTTCGTGATCTGTTTTAGTCGAATTATTCAGGAAAGGAGAAGTTTTGATATCTATACCTGGACAAGAGATTAGCTCCTATTGGAAAATGCTGCTTCCTTTCTCATATGCAGTGGTCTCTGGTGCCATAGGATCATGTTCAGTTTTATTCGCCAAGTCACTGTGAGTTTCTAATTTTTTCTGCTTTACTTCAATAAGCTTTTAGGTCATGCACGTGACTTCAAAGTGCTAATTTGAGTTTTTCTTGCAGCTCAAACTTGCTGAGATTGGCCATGTCTAGTAGCTATGAATTGCACAGCTGGTTCACATACTCTATGCTTCTTTTATTTCTTAGTACAGCTGGATTTTGGGTAAAAGCCATAAAGCCAATAAAATATTTGGTCCTTTGTTATGCCACTGAGACGATGAAGTTACTAATGTTAATATGGTCCTCTTATGTGGTTCTGTTGCAGATGACAAGATTGAATGAAGGATTGTCTTTATATGATGCAATCCTCATAGTTCCAATGTTTCAGATTGCTTGGACTTTCTTCTCCATCTGTACAGGATTCATTTACTTTCAAGAGTTTCAGGTTCATCTCGTAACTAAACTGTGATGCTTTTCCTCTCTTTCCTTTATCTTAAAGCTAAAACGGATCTAGATGATTAGTTTCATCATTTTGTACAAGAGTTGTGTGGGTTTAGGCTTAGATAATTTTCCTATTCCATAAACAGGTTTTCGATGCGCTTAGAACAACAATGTTCATATTAGGAATGATCTGTGTATTCATAGGCATATCCTTGCTAGCACCTGATGATACGAGAGGAAATGAGACAAAAGAAAATTCATCATCTCTCGACTCTATCTTGTCCTCGAGCGTGCCAACTGAAGAGGACAGGTAAAAGACCTTCTCGTTAGAAAATTTCAAAAGTTTTACATGATTAAGCTGCTAAAACCATTTTAATCTTTAATAACAGATTGATGCCACAATCATCTGAAGAGGGACACAACAAAGACACAAGAGTACTTGTACAAGGAATGTATATGAAAGCAACTGATCTACTTGCCAAAGCAAAGGTATCTACAAACCAGAGTCTTCAACTCAGCTTGAACATTGAGAATATAGAGCTAACAAATTTTGTTTTCTTTTGGTGTGTTGTAGACTGCTTGCTTAGCGGCATTAGGTTTTGGCGAAGACTCGATTAACGCATCTGCGATTCTAGTGATGCCAATGGTATCTTCAAAGATTACAGGGTTCAGAGGAAACGGACTAGAACGGGCTAAGATTTTATCCATGAGAGGATCAGGATGGAGCAAACTAGCCATGGAAGAAGAAGGAACAAGAATGCTTGAAAAAACCATGTCTTCAAAGGCTTAAGTAGGTAGTGTAAACAGAGAGATATGAGACAGAATCTCAGGTACATTGTTCTCTGATCATATGTGTCTTTAGTAGCAAAATCCTGTTTTAGGAAACCATCACACGATTGTGTATTCTTGTAAAACTCAAAATGTATTACATTACATCTTTGTATATTCATTTTCTTTTGTTCGAGATCTGTTAAAGCACAGAATGTAAACAAGTTTGAATCGAGTTTATTGATATTACAAATTCATAACTCAGTGTTACAATTATACAGTCTTGACTCATATATCGAAAATCATAACATAAAAGGGAAAAAAATGGGATTAACGGTAATGTAATTTAAATTAGTCACAATGAACATCAACATTAATAGTCTGCCTTAAGTAAATGTCCTCAAACTTCAGAAACTGGAAAGTAGCCGTTGGTTTAATTGTGAATAAGAAAGGAAACAAAGCAGAATACAAATAGTCAAATCTTTGTCTAGATTTCACAATCTTTTGTGATTTCTTTTTAGTCTCTGAAGGAAATCTGAGATGAATCCAAGGAAAAGATGTGCTGCTTGCAAATATCTAAGAAGAAGATGTCCAAAAGATTGCATTTTCTCACCTTATTTCCCTCCAAACGATCCTGAAAGATTTGCATGTGTTCACAGAATCTTTGGTGCAGGAAATGTTTCCAAAATGCTTCAGGTACATATCACATCTTTATGTTAATATATCTTCTGCAAAATCCACATTTACGATCACATTATGTCTTGAATCTGATCTTATAAGCAATCATTCATTGTCGGTTTTGGTTTGTCTTTTGACAGCAACTTCCTGATCAGAAAAGAGCTGAAGCAGTGGAAACATTGTGCTTTGAAGCAACATGCAGAGTAGAAGATCCTGTTTATGGATGTGTTGGGATTATCCATTTCCTGCAAACTCAAATTCAGGAAACTCAGAATCAGTTAGCCAAAACTCAAGCTGAGATTGCTGTTGCTCAAACCAATCATTGCCAAACTCAAAATTTTGACTTTATGTAATATCTGAGTTTCATCAGGAATATCTGCAATTTTGACTTTATTTACTGCATTTTTGTTTCTGATTATGTCTACTTAAACGATAATGACTCTCGTAAAACTTCCACTAATTTTGATATATCAAACTCATAATGAAGAGGCCATGTTCTACACTATATCATCATGAGATTGTGTATCCTTGCAAGAACCAGAATGCATGACATTACAACTCTGTATACTTTGAGACCTGTGAAAACTGTTTTATGAAGCACAGAATGAAACAAGTTTGAATCGAGTTTATTATTATTACAAATCCATAACTCAGGGCTACAAATATACTGTCTTGACCGATATTTTGAGAATCATGATGGTAAAAAAAACATAAAGAAGTTGACTTCACAAGTTTACAGTCACTTCCAGTTGTTGGCAACAATGTCAGCCAAATCAACAACTCTCTGTGAGTAACCCCATTCATTATCATACCAAGCAATGACCTTAACCATATCATCTCCCATAACCATAGTGAGTGATGAATCAATGGTTGTAGAGAAATCTGAGCATCTGAAATCAACGGACACAAGTGGCTCATCACAGACTTCAAGAATACCTTTAAGTTCTTTCTCAGCAGAGTCTCTAAAAGCAGCGTTAACTTCCTCAGCAAAAGTTTTCTTTTCGACCTGAACAACGAGGTCAACAACTGATACGTTTGGTGTTGGTACTCGGAGAGCAATTCCATTGAGTTTTCCTTTGAGGTTAGGAAGCACAAGAGCCACGGCTTTAGCTGCTCCTGTTGATGTTGGAACAATGTTTAAAGCAGCTGCTCTTGCTCTCCTTAGATCACGGTGGCTAGCATCTAGCAACCTCTGGTCACCAGTGTAAGAATGAGTAGTCGTCATTGTACCCTTTATGATGCCTGCAAAAAAGTTTACATACAAAACACATTACAAAACCGTTTCAATGATCTCAGAGGACATAAGAGGAACAGTTGTATACCGAATTTCTGGTCTAGAATTTTGACAAAAGGAGCAAGACAGTTAGTGGTGCAAGATGCGTTGCTGATGATTGGTTCATCTGGATTGTAAGCATCAGCATTGACACCAACGACGTAAGTTGGAATATCTCCTTTGCCTGGAGCTGTAATGATAACCTTCTTGGCTCCAGCTTCAATGTGTTTCCCTGCACCTTCTCTGTCGACAAACACTCCGGTTCCTTCGATGACAATGTCAATTCCTAACTCCCTACAAAATCAATTTACAGCAAATTCATATACATATCTTCGTATTATCACAAAGACAGATCAATCTCAGACAAAAAAAAGAGACTTACTTCCATGGGAGAAGAGACGGGTTGCGGTTAGACACAACCTGGATGATCTTTCCATCAACAGAGAGAGCTGCATCTCCAGAAGGTTTCACATCCGCATCAAAGATTCCGAGAGTAGAGTCGTATTTAAGGAGATGTGAAGCCTGCTTGACACCACCAGTGTCATTGATGGCAATGACATCAAGAGGAGAATCCTTGCGTCCATGCCAGCACCTCAAGAAGTTCCTTCCAATCCTACCAAACCCGTTAATGGCCACCTTAAGCTTGGCCTCAGTCACACCCTTCCTGTATCCACCACTGCTTCCCATCTGACACAGAGAGAGAGCCAACTTTATACATTACAGAACCGTAACAGATGCAAACGGTCAACGTCTGATCACATAGCTTATCCGATTGATCAATGTACATAGTTATTTCTTACAAACATAGCCATTTAGGTGATGATCAGAGCACATATGAATATTGCTTCATAATACAGAACACATAAATTACAGATAGTGTGAGAGAAAAAGGAAGAACTCACTGCACAAGTCTGGAAAGTGACGACGGAGACAAACTCATCGGAAGAAAGTTTCTTGCCGAAGGGAAGAGAAGCAGAGGAGCTCCGCAATCCTGAGAATTCAGTGAAACCCTGAAAACAAATTACAACATTTACGTAACTTGAGCACACGAAACCATAAGAATAACGAGGAGGAGGAGAAGGAAAGTACCTGAAGAGATGGTTTGGGCACAGAGAAAGCAGCTGAAGCCATGATGACCAGAAAGAATACAAGTTAAGGTTGTAGCAGCAGTGAGCAAAAGAGAATGGTGAAGCAGGGAGTGGTAATATAGGATAAATAATTGATGACTTGGAGGAAATGAAGATTAGATTTTGGATAGCTTTCTAACTCATTTCTATGGTTGTAGTTTTATCACTGTCTTGTCTCTTCACGTTTCTGTGATCACACATTCAAATTGTCTCTCCTTCACATTATTCTTGATTTTGGGCTTTTTCACTTGGGCTTCTTCATCGTATGAGATGATTGAGTGGTCACAGTTATATAAGGATAAGGCTGGTCTTCATTTGTCTGCCTTTCAAAGTTCAGACTTTTAGGCCAAAGATTACAGAACGCTGATTTTGTTACCCATAGCGAAATTCTTCGCCAGTCTCCAGATGCCCACCTGACTGTTTTTCGATTGAACAGTCTTTGGCCATGGACTGATGTCAATTATCCAAGATTGCATCATTTGTTCTTAATTTTGATAAATGCTAATGCCTGATTTCGCAATTCTACATACCCGTATAGTGTTTTAAGTATTCTAAACGATAACACAGACATCAGACTCATAGACAAAGCTTATAGCAACTAACAGCTACACATTCTATGCAATTGTGAGGCTGACAAATTACTCTGTTAACAACACCTTCATAGAATCGTAGCTGAAGGACTTAGAACATATATGCTAATGTTAGTCAAACTCTACTTCAAGTTCTCTGTGTCTATTGCTCTCTGTTTAAAACTAACTGCCCATCCGTTTATTCAAATCAAAGCTAAAGCTAATAAGTCAACATCAAATGATCATTTATCAACAACAGCAAAAAAGAGTCTTTACATCCTTAAGGCCAATTGCTGACAAAGATCTGGAAACCATAATTAGACCCTGAGAATCTGCAGTTTATTAGAGAAGGCAATGGCAACCCAATCAGGCTGAGAAGATGACCATTGCAGCTGCTCAACCTCAGCACCGGCCGTGTAAGCTAGAATCGGATCCAAACCACCTTCAACAGGTTGTCCCACTGAAGAGATATCCCAAATTAACGCCTGAGAATCATCTCCAGCAGTGCAGATGTGGGACGAGCTATGAGGAGCCCAAGCTATGGCATTGACACTAGCCTGATGTCTATGAAGCTCCACCACTGGAAGAGCTGGAAACCGAATGTCAAGTACCAAAATTTTAGCACTGCCCATGACCACAGTAGCCATATATCTCGGATCCTGCTTGTTCCAACTAAGTCGTACCAACGGCGTACTCGGCTCACCACTCTCGTAGATAATCGTCGAATGCTCCTTATCACGGAGATCAAATACTCTAACGGACCCATCTTCTGAAACAGAGGCAAAAACTCCGACACCACCCCAAGCAATGTCGTAAACTTCTTTATCATGAGCAATAAGCTGAGTATCAACAACTTCACGCTCTATATCCCAAATAGTACAAGTCGTATCAATACTAGAGGTTCCAATTCGTCTAGGCTCAGCTTCATTCCAATCAAAAGAAGTAAGCGGACCACTAAACCCACTATTCTTGTCACTAATAAGACAAGACTTGAGCTCAACACGAGATTCATCATCAGCGATTCGCCATAAGCGAAGTGAATCGCTTGAAGTAGCGAAAAGATCAGGTCTTTGGCATTCTTTATCAGGGATGAAACTGGTTCTCGTTGGTGGGTAAGGATGTTCGAAACAGAGATTTGGATCTGATCGGATCTCACCATTTGATTCATCAAGCTGCACAATCTCAACACGATTCGGATATTGCTCGATGAGACTAGTGACTGCGAGTCGATACTTCTTATCTCGACGAATGCTCCAATTCATCGCATAGATCTGCCATGGTGCTTCGTACGTGTAAATCTCCGATCTTTTCGATTGTTCATCGCACCCATCTTGAATTACATCGCTGCTCGTAACCATCTTTGCATTTATCAGCACAAACCCTAAAAATCCTCTGCTTCGTCTTCTAATCGATACTGACTAATTTATTTTCCGTTAAGATTTAACTAACGTTTACTTGCGAAGATGGTTAAGTTCGGTTCAATTCGAAACATTTCGGTAATTATGAATTAAAATGCGCAAACCGAACCGGTTCTCACAAAATATCGGTTATGTCCACGCCTTGCTTCATCATCAGCATTCATCCACACAGGATCAATCGAGAGACAGAGAGTGAATTGGGAGATAATCGTTCAACAATGGTGGCTTCGTCGCCGTCTTCTCCACCAAATCTCCTCTCTCCTCGACCTTTCCGATCTCCTGAAGCTTCTTACTATCTCCGAAACTGTTCAAATTTCTGTCAATTGAAACAAATTCACTCCAAAATCATCAAACACAATCTCACCAACGATCAGTTACTTGTTCGTGAGCTCATAAGTATTTCTTCTTCCTTCGGAGAAACCCAATACGCTTCTCTCGTCTTCCGTCAACTTCAATCACCCACTACTTTTACTTGGAACCTTATGATAAGATCTCTCTCTCTCAATCACAAGCCTCGTGAAGCTCTTCTCTTCTTTATCCTCATGCTCTCTCATCAATCTCAGCTTGATAAATTCACTTTCCCTTTTGTTATTAAAGCTTGTCTCTCTTCTTCTTCTCTGCTTTTAGCCACCCAAGTCCATGGTTTAGCTATCAAAGCTGGCTTTTTTTCTGATGTCTTCTTTCAAAACGCTCTCATGGATCTTTATTTCAAGTGTGGGAAACCAGATTGGGGACGTAAGGTATTTGACAAAATGCCTAGTCGAACCATTGTTTCATGGACTACTATGCTTTATGGTCTTGTCTCCAATTCTCAGTTAGATTCTGCAGAAATCATATTCAACCAAATGCCAATAAGAAACGTTGTCTCATGGACTGCAATGATCACTGCTTACGTCAAAAATCGCAGACCCGACGAGGCGTTTCAGCTCTTTAGGAGAATGCAAGTTGATAATGTCCAGCCTAATGAGTTTACAATAGTTAATTTGTTGCAAGCCTCTACTCAACTTGGAAGCTTGTCTATGGGAAGATGGGTTCATGACTATGCTCATAAAAACGGTTTCCCACTTGATTGTTTCCTTGGAACTGCTTTGGTCGATATGTATAGCAAATGTGGAAGTTTGCAGGATGCAAGGAAAGTCTTTGATATGATGCTGAGTAAGAGTTTAGCGACATGGAATTCAATGATCACTAGTTTGGGTGTACATGGATGTGGTGAAGAAGCTTTGAATCTGTTTGAAGAGATGGAAGAAGAAGCAAGTGTAGAACCAGATGCTATCACTTTCGTTGGTGTCTTATCAGCTTGTGCAAACACTAAAAATGTAAAAGATGGTTTGAGATACTTCGTACGCATGATCCATGTTTATGGTATCACACCAATTCAAGAACATAATGCTTGTATGATCCAACTTTTGGAGCAAGTCCTCGAAGAAGAGGGTATGGTTGATTTTATGGATTCAGAATCAAGCTTCAACACTTCATTTGACATTGCAGAGACGGATCAAGTTATGTTCTCCAAGTGTGATACCGGCCGATTTTGAAGGTTCAGTGTCTCTTGACATATATTTTTTCTTCTTCTAGTAAAAAGATTCATTGTTCGTCTTTGTAAACTGTACAAGAAAAACTCTTACAAGAGTAGTGTAGTGTCAAGTACTTGTAAACAGAATGAAGTTTAGATTTGTTTAAGCAATGAAAATAGTAAACTCAATTTGACAGTTATCGAGCTTGATTCATTGTGTTGTAGAACGTAGCGTAAATAATGGCCCCTTGATTATGTGTTGGATATATAAACTTTGAAGAGATCTTTTAATAAAAGAATTGTAGAAGCAACTGGAAACAAAAATGCAGAGAAGATTCTATTATAGAAAGGAAACTATAGATTAAAGTGAGGTATTACATAAAGTCAAAATTTTGAGTTTGGCAATGATTGGTTTGAGCAACAGCAATCTCAGCTTGAGTTTTGGCTAATTGATCCTGAGTTTTCTGAATTTGAGTTTGCAGTAAATGGATAATCCCAACACATCCATATACAGGATCCTCTAGTCTGCATTTTGCTTCAAAGCACAAAGATTCCACTGCTTCAGCTCTTTTGTGATCAGGAAGTTGCTGTTAAATGATCACCAAAATCCAACATGAATGGTTGCTTTAAGATCAGATTTAAGAACTAATGTGATCTTTGATGTGGGATTTTAGAGAATATAAGATACAGAAAGATGTGATACATACCTGAAGCATTTTGGAAACATTTCCAGCACCATAGATTCTGTGGATACATGCAAATTTTTCAGGATTATTTGGAGGGAAATAAGGTGAGAAAATGCAATCTTTTGGACATCTTCTTCTTAGATATTTGCAAGCAGCACATCTTTTTGCTGGATTCATCTCAGATTTTCTCAGAGAATAGAAAGAAAGAAAGAACACAAAAGATTGTCTAAGATCTAGACAAGGATTTGGCTATTTGTATTCTGTTTTGTTTCTTTCTTATTCATAATTACTCCAACGGCTACTTTCAAGTTTCTAAATTCTGAGGACATTTACTTAAGGTAAGACTATTAATGTTGATGTTCATTGTGACTAATTAGAATAATACTACCGTTAATCATAGTGTTAAGGTAATACTAATGTTGTGTAAGTTCGTAAGCTCAATTCATTGCAATCAGATATGACTAAAAGTAGAGTCTGAAGCTCAATTTTTCTCATTTATCATACACATTGTTACAGAAAAACTTAACAGAGACAATATGAATAAGGAAGATACAAACAAATGTTTACCAAACTTCAAATCCTTCTTTAGATCTTTAACCATATTTCCTCCCATTTAATCTGAATCTTCATAAGCTTCATTATCCGATAATTCATCAAAGGTCCTCATATCAAGTTGGTACCGCAACAATCCACCGATTCCACCAAAACCTCTGCAAAACTGTGATCCTTCTTGGGACTTGTTAGTCACAAACTCAAGAGTACAACCAAAACGTTTGTACTCATTAGCAAACCATTCAAGCAGAGGCATCTTATCCTGAACTTCTAACTCTGCATTGGTCGCTGCATCATGGAAGTTGCTTTGATTGTTTTCTTGATCCTTTCCCAAATGCTTAATCACGATTTCCCCGGTCGTGTTGTTCTTCAACTCATACCTATTGACATCCAGATTCTCCCACACTATAAGAGTTTCAACAGCACCCATTTCCAGAGCCTTTAAAGTATCATCAACACCAAAAACATATTTCCCTGTGTCTTGACTAATCTCCTCAAAGTACTTCCCAATCAATTTCTTTTCCTGTATGAACTTTACATTAGCTAGAATCTCAGCAGACAGCTCAATTGCTTGGTTAAAGCCATTCTCTCCACCGTAAGAAACATCAACCACATTCAATATCTTAGCTTGAAGACGAGGATCAAACAGTTCTGATTGACTTAGCTCAGTTTTGAAATCGGCAGAACCAGCAAGTATAAGACCAGAGACATTAGGCTGACTAGTGGCTGGATTAATGAAAAACTGAGTAGCAAGCTCTGCTGTTTTTCTCACATAGTTATGTCTCTTCTCCATCCTAAGACGAGCAAATCGGAGTGCAGATTGTCCTCCTCTTCCGTGCTTTTTAGGAAGATCGACAGTAAATTTGTGAAGAACCTCTCTTGTATTCCCACTCAAAGTACCAAACAAAGTTCCATTTCCATCCATAACAATGAAACCAAACTTGTCATCAGACTCTAAAAGCTCATTCAAAGGCTCCGTGTGGAACTTATTGTCACATAAGTACAAGGAAGCATTAATAGGTTTGAAAGGCTCGAAATCAATAGTCACTTTCTTCTCTTTACCATCGTCTGTTATAATTGTTCCGGTATAGAGAACAAGACCATTGGGAGGAACTTTGTTGTAAAGCTTCAATCTCTGTTGAGCTGAAGTAATGGCAGATAAAACAGATTGACGGTTTACTCGACTCTTGATGTTAGAGGCAGTTCCATATTCATCAGCAAGCATCTTAGTGACACGAGCTACTTGATCTCGTGGAGGCATTATAAGAGAGATCATACTTGTTCCATTACCTCTTGTGGTTTCAAGTCCCTTAATTAGCTTCTTAATCTTCCATATCTCAATGTTCTTATCTGATTCTTGGTCTGCCATTTTCTTTGTTTTCAAGCTTAAGACAGAGCAATGTAATCAAAGGACAAAAACAACAACAAAAATCGAATCAGTTAACTAAACGAAGCAAATGGTGTCGACTGATCTGAGCAAGACCCAGATTAAAATTGTAAGTAAAAATCAAAACTTTAACATGAACATACTGATTCGATCCAAAACGCGCAGATTCACATACCTGTTAGTGTCTCTTCTCAGGGAATTCTAGCGAATTCTCGACACAGAAATGACTCTCCTTTAGGGATTTAACCGCCCTTTCACCAAACACGTGAGTCTCACGTGAAGTTCTGATGTGATTTTTGACCGGTAAAAGATTTTCATTTTTAACCCTAATTATCTGCTTGCTGTTTAAGTAAATTATAGGTTATAGATTAAATTTTATCAATCCAAAGGAGCACTACCACTAGTCCATCTATATTCAGTAATTAAAAAACTATTGTAGATTTTTAATCCCATTTTAGGGAAGTGGTTTCATTTTTTGATTTCATTAATTAAAAGGAAAAACTGGTTATTGGTTATTAGTAAATACTTGTTTAAATGCATCTCAATATATACTCGTTTTTTTTAAGTTAATATTTTATAGAAAAAATTTATTTCATTTTGGTTGATGTTTTCAGACTTTTCTATGTAAAATTTATTGTATTTTTAGTATTTTTGACTGTTTGAATTCTGTAGATTGATTTGTGATTCGTTATATTATTTTGGAATTTGTGACAAAAATAAAATATATGATTTCTTAATCAGTGTGAAAAAATCTAAAACATTAACTATAAAAAAGTAAAGAGAATATATTGGTAAAGATTAACCAAACAACTAGTGAAAAGAAATTTTAGAGATATATTAATCTAGTCATCTTTAATCTAAGAAAAAAATCATAAGTTTCAAATATTAATTTTTGTATAAAGCAAGCATGAATGTTTGTTAATCTATTCTTTTGTCAACGATTCGATCGATAAAATTTAATCTATAACTCAAATTCTACGCTTTATCATACAACACATCTACTTAGAATCAAACTCCGATGAAAAAGTTATAGAGATGAATATTAATCTTAGTTTCCTATCTGTTAGTCAACTTTAGAACTAATATTTTACAAATATGTGTCGAAGGTCATTGAGTGGGTGTCTATACAGAACACAATAAGGAAAACCAGAGGAAATAATTGGGAAAGACATATAATGTATGTCACATGCGCATGCGACATTGATTTTGAGTACAAAGAAACGAAATGGCGGTGAACTTTAGACCAGTCGTTTTATCTGCCAAAACTCACCTCTAAAATTTTTTCATAATGCAGCGGGTAGGAATCTAACTCTGGTGTCAAATAATTAGTCTGGTGATAAGATGATTCAACTAATTATTTGACACCAGGGTTCAATTCCTACCCGCTGCATTATGATAGCTTAAAAAAGAGATTTTAGAGGTGAGTTTACGCTATGGATCAGATCTTGTCTGACAAAACAAAAACAAGACAGTTATAATTAAAAAAAAAAATCTAAAAACCATTCACAAAACTTGTTATAGATATGATAATCAGACATTTAACCTTTCTTATACATAATTGTAACTTACAAATATATTACTAATAGTATTATAATGTTATAGGCTTCTTACATAACATATATGCAAGTTTATAAACTTAAATTTTTTAATGTGGTTTCATAAATTAAATTTTTTGGTGTGACTTTGGACAAATGTCTCATTCAACTGTCTTTAGGCATGCCCTGGTCATCACTATAACCTGTAAATCAAACTCATTTGTAAAGTCTCTCACAAAAATAATTTGCAGCGATGATTTACTAGTTGCTAAAATTAATTTGATAAGTTGTAGTAGTATATATGTGTGGGTATATATATATTATTTATTAAAATAATAATGTATGTAAGAAAACAAAATCTAAGTCATTGCTATCTAAAAGCTAGATAGCAATAGAATTATACTCGTAGAAGAGAATGTGGCCATTCCACCAAAGGCAAAGTAGCAATAATTATTGGTTGGTTCTAAGGCACGCACTCATATATAATTTATAGAGACCTCTTTTTGTTTGTAGCTTTTCAGGTCATTCAAAGTTCCTACCTTAATATTTTCGTGAATGAAAGAAAGAATATTTTTGGTTTTTGTAATCTATTAGCTTCCTTTTTTTGGGTTTTAGTTTTCTAGGAAATATATGTATTCCACTGGGTCAAGTATTCTATGGTTGGAATCCTCGAACAGAATGTTCTATGTTTATAAATCTAGAAGAAAAAGAAAAAAAAAGAATGAAAGAATATTCTCTCTATTTAGACTTCTTTTGCTTTTTCCTTTATATTTGATTCCTAATTTTTCATATTATTGAAAGCATTTTCTTGTATTATTTTCTTCTCACATTGGTTATAATACGATCAACTTGTTAATTTAATTTTTAAAAATGGGAAGCAAGCACATTCTAAGCAATATATATGTCAAGTATTATTTTTTATGTGGGTAATCCAAAAATCTGAGTAATCTCACATATATGAAAACTCGTGAGACACTTATATATCATGTCAAACATCTAGATTTAAAATAACTAGAATCTCCAGCGACATCATTCATTCATGAGAATATGGAAACTAATGCGACAACCATTTCCCGTCGGATGCCATTGGTTTTAATTCTATACTAATAGCAATCGACATGTTTGACCGTCCATTTCAACCCTGTTTTTTTATAGTATATTAAGATAGAAACTTTGAATTTTCGTCTAAAGTTTGGCTAACCAAAAAACAATGCTTCAAATTTTAAGCAAGAATAGAATCCGAACAATTGTTAGTTTACGCTCTGAGATCTAGCCCTGCCACTATTACCGAGGTAGGAAAATATTTTTACATATTCTCTTACGAGAATTATTGAATTTAGGGTTTCCAAAATATCACTAAACCATGAATTAATCTGTGAAGTAATATTAAACCAGTAAAATGACAGTCATATAACATAATTCACGATATAATTTTTTTTTAAGAAGCTGATACAATGGCTTTCACTTTCTCACATCCACAAAAAGTTGCAGAAGGAAAGCAAAAAGAAACATCATGATCTCCCAAATACACACAAATTAAAAAGCTAATATATATGTTAATCCTAAATTTAGATATTCAGGGTCTTTTAATGGCTAATCTTGTCATGAGAGGAAGCAATAGATCTCTTCTGATAAATAATCACCATTACTAATTCTTCCTCAAACAATAACCAATGCTTGAAGGAACCAAAGGTCCTTGTGTTTTTCCAAACGAGTTCCAACACAAAGCTTGTTCCTGTTGGTGAGTTTGTAACCCTCTAATTCCTCCAGAAGGTCTTAGTCTTATATCGATAAGATCCACGTCCATGCATGGCTTGTTGTTGCTGCATGCTATATGTAGCGGGTGCGACGTGAAACTACCGACAATGTTGTTATATTTAACATTGGAAATCGACACTGCATTGGTCTGATTCTTACAGTACTTGGACTTGTCACAGTAATATTGGTCTATTACTATTGGTGTTTGTACGTCTGTTACTTGTATGTTCGAAAATGTTAGGTTCTTCACCACCCCTTTTCCTCCCTGAATTCAGCCAAATTTTTTACAATGTTAAGTTAAAAGTAATCCGAATTAAACCATACAGATACATAAGTCATGTACATCAGAAAAATGTTTTTGTAATGCAACAAATACACACCAAACCGACATATTTCTAACGGGTTTTGATCTGTGGTGATCTAGAATATACACAAAAAATTATATTTCTGACAGATTTATCACATGTTTTCCGTCGGTAGATTGAATATTTTCTTGTAGTAAACATGAATTTCTATGATTGCTTTTATATCGGAGAAAAAAGTAAAATACCAGACAGAAAAATTCATTTAGAATCTGTCTATAATAGACTTCCGCGATGGATTCCAAAGGAAAATAAACCGTCTAGAATAGACCGTCAGGAATGATGGACACATATACTTGACTCAGTACTATATATAAGTTATAAATTACTATAATGTGGTCTCAAAATGTACCTGCCAAGTCTTGATTCGAACACCAGCAAGAGTGTTCTGTAGAGAGACATCCTCTACAATGATATCAGAAACATATGCCACACTCTTGTCTTTCCCTAGTCCACCTATGCTATGATCACAAATCAAATCAAATACCCAAAAATATCAGTAATACAATCAATATATATATATATATATATGTAGTGAAAATATTGGATGTAAATTATATATATATATATATACACCTAATGCCATGGCCAGGGCCACAATTGATGTGGTGAATATGTATATTGGAGGAGCCAGTTTGAATGGATACACAGTCATCTCCTGTATACAAAAAGAGTAAAGTATAAATTTTAGGATTAGATTTTGCCCAAAATAGATGAATATTATTACATATTACTAAAGTTATTATAATATGATTTGTGTTTTTATTCAACATTTAGACTCACTGGTCCTTGTAATATCTCTTAGCTTTTTGATAAATTAAAGAAAAGATAGCTTTTTCATTCTGCATGCTTGCTTGTTTGCATAAAAAGTTAGTTTGATGACAGTTATACAGTTATAAGTGTGTTTGTTTAGTTAAGGTAATGATGTCTTTTTCTTTTTTGTGTCTAAATTACTTAACGCTTTTTAAAAATTACATTATCTTTCTCGTCCTAATATTTTCTCTTTTTGGTTGTCTACACAACGTGACAACCACTAATACGTTCAATTATATCCACATATTTTATAGTTTTCTGGTTTATATATATATTGGTAATTCTAGTGATCCTACTAAAAAACAACTCAATTTTGATCATGTTTATATTTATAAATTAATCGAAAAATAGTTGTTTTGATTAATTTTTGATCAACAAAAATTTCCAATCAAGAGTTTTTGATCTTTAGGTTTTGATCAAAAATTAATCAAAATAACTGTTTTTTGACCAATTTATGATTATAATCATGGTCAAAGTTGAGTTGTTTTCTAGTAGTGTATATACTAATCATCAAAAAATAGTCATAATATTTTGATAATATACGGAACCATTTCTTTTGATCCAAATATATTAATTATTTAATGATCAAATATTTAATTCATTGATAATTGATAGATTTTTGATCATAATTATATTGACTAAAATTTTGATTAAAAAGTTTTGGTCAAATATAACATGTTTTCGTAGTGTGATATTCGGTTTACCATCCAAATAATTTTGAATCTATGAATTTGTAAGGAACTGCTAGAAAATGTAAATCACTGGACCTAAGTGTAGTGACCACATGACCAGTAAATGGTACTTCAATCTTAATACCACTAAGCTAACATCGTTTGGTTTATATATCTTAATTATATTAATTTTACTATTTTGATTTAGCTAATTATATCAGCTATAAAGTCATATTCATAAATAAAAAAATCTTTATCTATTTATTGTAAAACTATATAGTTATTTAAAGTAAGAGAAATATGAACTACCACATTTGATGTTAGAGTGTTGAATCTCAACGTTACTTGTTCTCTGGAGATGAATTCCGTCAGTATTAGGGCTGTTTTCCGGTGAAGAGATCGTAACATTGTTGATTTTGACTCCATCTGAATCATCGAACTTCAAATGACACAATGGACTGTTTATGATGCTTATGTCACGCACCGTCACGTTTTCACTTTTATAAAACCTAAGTGCCTATAATTCATATAAGCCATCAAAAATAAATTATGAATTTGAAGTTAAAATAATATTATTTGGTAAAATTTAGACTTGTACCGTTGGTTTCATTGGTGGAATATTGTTCTTTCTTGTCTGAAAAAAAGGAAACAAACCACAAATTAAATTAAAATATCAAAATACATTTCAAAAAAATTTTAAACGTTACATATATAACATATATTAAATTATTTTCTCCTTTTAGATACATAAGAGAATCGCGTTAATAGAAAATCATGTTTGTCCTATGTTATATTATTAAGTAGTTAAATGTCAATTTTTATTGTTTCGCTACTAAAGTTTAACTTCAAAAAATCGTGTTTGTCCTACGTTATATTATTAAGATTTTGGGTGATTTTGAACTACACGTAGACGGGAATAAATAATAAAAAGAAACTATAATATTTAGTAGATAAAAGGATTAGCAAACCTGAGTTTGATCAGTGTTTAAGTTCCACCAATTAGTGCCACGACCATTAAGAGTTCCTGAACCTTGAATGGTGACATGGCTTACTAGTTTGAAGTTAAGCCATTGAAACAAGCTTAACTTAGGCCATGAACTTATCTTATCCGAAGCCACTAAGGTTCCTTCTATTTGAACAACCGTCTCGTCCTTGCACGGCCCTTGCAGCGTCACTGGCTTCACCATAAACACTTTCCCAATTGGAATCATCACTTTCCCTCCGACCACTTGACAAGCCGCTTTCCACGCTCCGACCAAAGCCTACAAACCTCTCGATTAAATTTTAAAATACTATTTTAGGTAAATGGAAACAAAAGATTTTTAATATATATAATTCGGGTGAATCTAATTCAACAAATATACTCTGAAATAAATCACAAGACTTTTTCTTCTAGCTGGTTCTCGGGTTAATAGCGGCTCTGAACTAAAACTCATGAAGTAAAGATTTTACGCGCCAGATAATATAAAAAATTTAAATACATCAATTTTTCAAAATCTCCTTTAATATAGTTGATTCAGACTTTATTTATCATCAAAGTGACGAGGGTTCAATACCCTTTAGAAGTAACACTTTTTAAAATGTTTTAGGCACCATTTTAGATTGGACCGGCACTATCGAGTCAAAGAATACCCAAGACCAGAGAGAGCCATGTAAAAACCAATGTTTTCCACATAACATTTTCTAGGGAGATTTGAACTCGAGAAAACATGATCAACGTAATTTTAGGTCTCACTCTACCATTAGACCATGTTTCTTTTTTCTAAATGGATTATGTTTATGCGTACCTTTGAGTCGTCGGAAACTCCATCACCCTTGGCACCGAATGAGAGAATGTCGAAAACGCCCTCGTGAGTGGACGGGTAAGGTGCAGGAGCCGGCGAGCCGGTAGGGGTATATTTGGAATGAGGATGGTGTTTGGGTTTGAGCTTCTTGACGTGATGTTTACGGGCGTCGACGGAGATGGTAGAGATAGTGGCGGCTACGATAATGACACAGAACAACATAGCTAAAAGTGGCCAACTCTTTAGTGACTTCATTTTTTTGTTTAGTTTTTTAGTTAAGTTTTGATTTCTGTTTGTTGGTGAATATTGTGAAAGGTCCTTAATTGATTGATGATGGTTTATATAGGAATAGTTTTGTCAAAGTGGCCTTTTATCTTGTGTTATTTTCGAAAGTGCCCTTTCCACTCCAACTATAAGAAAGAAAAATAAGTTTTTGTTTTGTTATTATTATAAGATATAAATTAGAGAGAGTGCATAAGATAAACGTAAAAAATCAGGACAATCATAGTTTAATTGTTAATGAAATAGTCGAGTTACTCTCAGTCTGGTGGTTAGGATGATCCAGCTAATGATTCAGGACACCGGGGTTCGATTCCTCCTCACTACACTAGTAGAATAAAAAGAGATAGTAGGATTTGGGCTAAGCTATGGATCGGGCCTTGTCGATCCAATTGTTGACAAAAAAATGTCAATGAAATATAATGTATTTAACATTATAACATATATTTATACTTGGTATAAATATTTTAAAGATTTATAGAAAATTATTGTATTCGAGCAAATAATTAAAACACATGTTAAGGGGGTGTATTAAACTTTGAATTTTAAATGATTGTGAATGGTTTAGATTTTATGAAATTTAAGATGAATTTAGAGAAGTTTTTATGATTCGTGACAAAATTCTCTAAAACTTCACTATAACCATGAGATTTTTGTGTGTTTTAATAAGAGAAACATTCTAAATAACTCTAGAATGTCTTAGAATCACTTAAAATCACATCCTTAAATTTTTTCCAATAAAAGTGAATTTGATATTGTGTTTTTCTAATTACTAGTTCAAAAACACTATATTTTAGATGATCTTTGGGAATTCATATTTGAATAACAGATAATTTACCACTTAAACAAAATTACTTAAAATCAATGGTTCAGTACACCCTCGTAAATTATAATACACAAACATGTTTTTCTTAAAATTTCTAATAATTATTTGAAGGAAATGGAAAATAAGTTTTTTTTATGAAAAAAAAATCTAACACTAATTCAAAATGCTCATGGTTATACCGGCTGTCTAATGTAAATCTCTCTAATGTTTAGGCGACTGATTAAACAGATTTTCTGAACACTGGCAATATTGACAATAAATTTAATATTTAAATTATTATATGAAAAGATTTTAGTAACACCTCATATAATTTGCCTACCAAAGTGATCAGGATCCAAATAGATAAGTCGTGTCCGAAATGTGATAAAAATAAAGCTAGCTAGAGGGATCCAAAAACTCTTAACTTGGTTTCTGATTGGGACGAGATAACAACTTACTAAGGTCTCTTACTCTCATAAGGAATGGTGGATCTATTTAGAGACCAACTCGAGGACGAATATTCTCAATCGAGATGGTTAGACACTAAATTGGAGAACTTAACTTACACTCTATTGTCGGATACACTTTTGGTATTGAGAGCAATTCACCAATCATTCGACCGACCAATCGATAGGTTTTATCTAGTGTATCTCTAATAATTTTCATTTCAATGAAATATTTACATTCTTATCAAAAAAAGAAGTATTATATTTTGTATTATTAACAAAACATAATTTTAAGTACAAAGTACCATTTCTTTTACTAAGTCCTTTGTTCTCTAAGTCTACACATACTACTTCGAGACCAATGAGACACTTCATGGTTTCTTTTTCTCAACACTTTTCAAAGGCTTAAAAAACATTATTGTCGTTCATTATCAAAGTTAATTCTTATGAACAATAATTATAAGACTTGAAAATTATTGAATACATTCTAAATTAAAGGAAAAATGAAGACATATAGAATAAAGGCCAATATATTTAAATGTGTAATTACTACACAAAATCCAAATTGGTAACACAAATACCAACTAAAAAGTGTTGAGCATTATATATATAAAAGACAAAAAATCTAAGATGATGTTTTAATGTATGTCTACATACTTATAATACATTATGAAAGTGCAAGAAACATTCTAATTTGAACTACTTTATATGCAGAAAGGTGGCTGCATATTACTAAATAGAAAACCAAGAAGTGATAATTAATAATATATATGACACACATTATAATGTAATGGATAATTTTTTAAAAGACCCCGAATAGAAAAGGTGATGAATTGTTGAGTAATAATTAAAATAAGCTAATGGGGAATGATCTGTAACAATTGCTTGTGCCTTAATCATAAGCAACAGTATGCACTGTTACATATATAAAATGTAAAGAGTCTTATCCAAAACTTGCAACACTTATTGAAATTGTTCGAATCATTCGAATGTAAAGTTCAATTAATTCATTTGTGGTTAATTAGCTTATAAAATTAGATCCACAGTACCACAAGAAAACATTTCATCACAATATATATATAAAAATATTATTATTACGAAATTATGTCGATTTGTAAATTTATAATATAAGTGTTACAAATATATAATGGTAACAAAAATATTACAATATATTTGTGAAAAATAAACTTAGTAACAAATTTGTCACACGTAACAAATAAAATTCGTAAAAAATTATATATAAAACGTCACAAATTATTACTAATATTCATAGTCAAACAATTGTCATAATAACTCAAATTTTTGTAGTATTAAGAGAGTACGATTTGGATTTGTGGAGCAAAGTCCGAAAGATAAAGACCCAAAGAGCATTATTTGTAATACAGATGCAGCGTGGAGCCCTAATTCGTTAGCAACTGGTGTTGCAGGAGTCTTCACGAAACAAGGAAAGAATTTGCGATACTTTGCAGGTACCAAACTATTTGTTGGATCCCCTTTAACGGCGGAGGCACTAGAAATCCGATCGAATCTGAGCAATATCTCTAGGAAAGGAGAAGTTTGAAGTCATATCTGATTCACTTAACTTAATCACAACTATAAACAAAAGCTTGATTTTACTAGGAGATCTATGACATCCTCCTGGATATTGCTGAACTTCTCCTTTCTTTTACTGCCATTTCTTTTACTTATGTTTCAAAATTGGTTAATCTCGCTGCTGATTCACTTGTAAAAGAGGCTCTGCGATCATTAATTCAAACACTGTTATAGTTGTTGAGTTCCATTTAATGAAGTTTCCGGTGATAAAAAAAGAGAATACAATTTAAATCTCGTAGATTTACCGTGTTTGTAATTGTAAAACATTTCTAAATAGATTTATTTATGGAAGTTTACACTTCAAACAGTTTCTATATACTTATAAATAAGTTTGTTTGAAAACTGTTCAAATATTTATAAATAAGTACATCTGAAATGTTATTTTCTAAATATTTATTTTAGCGTATGATTTTAAACGAAATACTGATTGATAAGTAAAAAAGTAAATCGTTTTCAAATGATCATTTGAATGTAACTAATCAATCTATTGATTATGTTAAGAAATACAATCAAGATTAGGATAATTAGGAGGCTGCATGCAACCCAAGCAAGTTTCATACAATATAATTAACCATTAGTAAAAGAAATTGGAGTTTGCAAAGTAATCGTCTATATCATTAATATTGTTATATCCGGATTATCCATAATTGAAGTGACATATGTATATACTTTGGAATTTAGATATGATTAAAATAAGAAAAACTTTTCGAAAAAGTATTATTACTATTTATATATGTCGAGAGACAAATAGGAACTATGGAATTAAACAATAATAATTATTATTTTTAAAACCTAATGGGAATACTTTAATACTAATTTGCCAAAAGAAGACAAAACCCAACGTTAGGTATTTCATGAATTAAAATTAAAGGATATAATCATCAGTTTAGGACAAACTTTAGTTAGCACTTCACCACTATTTGCTCATGACTTTAATTATTTTTTACATTCAAATTTATTTTGTAAAATTGGAGTCATGATAAATTTCAATTATTGGTAACATAGCGCTCAAAACGACACTCTTTGATCCTAAAATAAAATATGAGACATTATAAATATATTTTCTAATCATGTGGTATTGAAAATAGGTTAGAAAAAAACTTCATGAGTATTGATAATTAAAGAAAATAAAATACCATTTAGAATTCATATGCTATATAAATATCATTCTGTAAAATTGTTGGATTGATAGTACAAACTGAATATATATATTAAATAACTTCTGCGTTTTTAGAAGAGTTAATCCCGACATAATATTGTAGAAAATAAATTTGGGTTATGGTTTGGGTATAGTAATTTCGAATTATTTCACTTAAAAAATAAGACAAGTTTTGATGTAATATTTTTAAACAATATATTATACTGTAGTGATTGCAAATAAAAAACCTAGAGAACCAAACTGCAATTAGAAAATAAAATACATTTTCTTCTCTAAAACTCAGCTCAACAATCAAGAAGTAGGTGTCTCAGTTGGTTTGTCCCTGATACAGCTACATACTAGGTGAGGGTTCAAATTCCATCAGTTCTACCTTTATTGATCCCGTTAGTAAAATGAATGAGTAAGGTTGACAAAAAAAAGCACGATATCGTAGAGAAGCTTAGTAATGGATTTGGAACACGACGGCGCGTAGTTTTCACGCATGTAAAGTGTGAGTGATTATAAATTATTAACTGAGCTAAATGTGGGGACCACACTTCCATTGTTTGCTTATGTTTTTTGTGACGGCCTAAAACAGACACGCACTCTCTTATTGAACTGGGCCCATAACACACAAGTTCGATTCCAATTGGGCCCATGTGTACCAACACAAACCAGTTTTTTCAATTATTTCCAACACCAATTCTGAAATATCTAGCTAATCAAACAGAGCAAAGCTAGTTTAATCATTTTTTTTTTTCATTCTATTTACAGTGTCGGACATTGATCACAAAATGTGATTGTAAATCTAAACAATGAGGAGATTCATTCTGTACTATGAATCCAACAATTTGTAAACTGTTTCTTAGACTTAGCTGATATATTGCTTTCGATACAAAATTCTCTTAGCTCCTGATTCTGCAGACCAGCCAAAACCTTGGCATGTTCCAATTGCTCATGGTTACTAACATTCACAGAAAGATATTCAGGTTAATTAAGTACCCGTTTGGGTATTATTTTGGTTTCATATATTACTCTATACTCACACGTATAACCGAAAAAATGTATGTTTATTTTATTTTTTTTGGGACTTATCCGATATCCAATATTTTGGAGGCGGTTTTGGTTTGGTTCGGATACTACGTTAGTTAACATATTTAAATTAAATAGGCTCAGTCAATAGTAAGTTGATTTTTTATTTTTGGGATTTTTTTCTCAAGTTGGATACCCAACAGTAAATTTGATTCGAATATCATATTACCATTTTTTATAATATGAATACTGAGTAGTAATGATGTTACTCAAGGTATCTAAATTAGCTTAGTTCAATATTTTTTTTTGTCAATTTTACTATAATTGAATCGACAAGGCCCGATCCATAGCCAAAGTCCAAATTCTAAAACTTTTTTTTCTTGTACCTGAGAAGACTCGAACCCGGATGCCTGAGGATTTGTAAAGTGACCATTACCACTGGGCACCTGTGTCTTCGGCAGTTCAATATTAATTTTGACAAATCTGTAAGTTAAATATTAATTTGGCTATTCCACCTAAGTTCAATATTTTCTTGACATTTTTCTCTATTACATAAATTCTAAACCATTCAAAATCATTTAGAATCTATGTTCATAGATTTCTTCTCTTACAATGGTGTTCAAGTAGACTATTGACTCATGAGTATACTTTAAAAAAAAACTAAAGCCCAATGGGCCGTGAGTAAGAAATCCAAAATTGTTCGGTACAGTTATGAAGGCCGGTTTATCTTCTTTCCGTGCTATCGTCGTTGTAAAATTCTGTCTGTACCAGATTCGTCGAAGATGGTGAGCAACACGATTAGGTGTTCTTCCGATACTCTGAATTTTGCTCTTCGACAAGAATGTGGCCGCTTAAACCCTAATCCTTCTTCTCTCCCCTGCTTTAATTCCTTCTCTCCCGCACAGGTTATATTTATGTCCAACGTCGCAGACTTTTCGAGTGAACCCTTTTAAATATTCAAACTGATTTCGAATTTCGTATAATTCATAGATTTTGGGTGCTTTTTATTCGCCTGCTTCCCGACGGAATATTCGGTTTCGAACCAAAATAGCGGCGTCGGAGGGTTCCATTAACGGGAGCAATAGGATGTTGGTAATGGCTCTCTCATTTAAATTTTAAGACTTTTCATCTGTTTATTTGAAAATTGAAAGATAGTGAAATGATTTTGGTTTGAGACAAACTCTCACATATTCAAAAAAAGGTATGATTTTGAGGTTCTTTGCAGGAAAATATTGGCGTGGGTCTCGGTGGAGAAGAAATGTCTTCTGCAGAAAAGCTCCATTTAACTGGAAGCATGTTGCAATACAATTTACTAGCTAAGAACCTTTTGGCATTAGAAAAAACTTTTGTTGCCTTGGATGCTTTAAGAATCGAAAGAGATATTATGTTGCAAATGGGGAAGATGGGTGCTGCTGAGTTATTCAATACATGTCTATCTAGGTCTCGTGGTTCTTCAATCACTTCACGCATATCTGACACAACCAAGTTCGTGGATACTACACCAAAACAGCAAGGCTTGGTATCCTCGAGAAGAAAATTGAAAAATCGAGCAAGAAAGTTGAGTGTGACAACAGGGAATGATGATCAGGGTTCTTTGTCAACCGGGGTAAAAACCACATGGAACAATATTGATGTCCCTCTAGTGAGAAGACCATCAAAATATAGAAAGAAAAGAGAGAGGATCTCTCGAAACGAGGCTGAGATGTCAGCAGGAGTCAAGGTTTAGTGTAAAATCTTCCTGTAACTTTTCTTCTATCGTTTTTCACGTCTAGTTAACAAGGAATTCTTATGACACTCGGATGTCTCTTTTGAAGATAGTGGCGGGCATGGAGAGAATCAGAACGAAACTGGAAGAAGAAAGTGGTAAGGTAGCAAGTCTGAGTTGTTGGGCTGAAGCTGCTGGGATGAATGAGAAACTTCTGATGCGCAACCTACACTACGGTTGGTATTGTAAAGATGAACTGTTGAAAAGCACCCGATCTTTGGTTCTCTTCCTTGCAAGAAATTATCGTGGACTGGGAATCGCTCACGAAGATCTAATACAGGTTCATCTTATCTCCCTTAGAAAAATAAATATCTTACCATAAGTTTATGACTATGGAAAGAGTAGATAGGATAATTCTGGCATGGTTTCATGATAGTGTTTGGTACATGGATGATAAAACTTCTGAAGTGTGTAGTATTAAAATTGTGATTGCAGTTCCTTTTGTTCTAATGTAATGTTCTTACTTGAGGTTTTTCAGGCAGGGTATGTGGGCGTGTTACAAGGAGCAGAAAGGTTTGATCACACAAGGGGTTACAAGTTTTCGACATATGTGCAGTATTGGATACGAAAATCAATGTCCATGATGGTGTCACGACATTCAAGAGGCGTCCATATTCCTGTTAGTGCATTTTGATATTCCACATTTTTTCTTATTTATCTAATTTTTGTCTCAGATTCAACCAAGCCAATTTTATTTTTTCTTATCGTCTCTGTTCTTTTGGCAGTCGTCAATAATCCGAACTATCAATCACATACAAAAGGCTCGTAAAACTCTGAAAACGAGCCATGGGATTAAATATGCGGCTGATGAAGAGATTTCAAAACTAACAGGCTTCTCAGTGAAGAAGATCCGAGCAGCTAACCAATGCCTAAAAATAGTAGGTTCAATCGACAAGAAAGTCGGGGATTGCTTTACAACAAAGTTCCTGGTACGTCGTTTTGCACCAGAATGTGCAAAAACTATGGATCTTTAAGCAATTCATGTAAGATGTGAGGATTGAGTTTTTTCGGTTTAGCTTTGTTTAAGAGCTGCCTATCGAACAAGAACCAAGTTTTTTACTGTTCAATTTGAGATTCTTTGATTCATTTAGTTCAGTATGGTTACACTATACTCGATTTGTTAGATTTGAAAATACTTTTATCATCTTGTTTATTATAAAGACTGGTTCACTTCTTTTGTTCAGTTTTGGGGCTGAAGCTTTTTGTATGCAGGAATTTACACCGGACACAACAATGGAAAGTCCAGAGGAGGCTGTAATGAAGCAGAGTGCGAGGAGAGATGTGCATGAACTTCTAGAAGGGCTAGAGCCAAGAGAGAAACAGGTGATAATTCTACGTTATGGTCTTCAAGACTACAGGCCCAAGTCTCTGGAAGAAATTGGGAAGCTTCTTAGGGTTAGCAAAGAATGGATTCGGAGGATTGAACGGAGAGCAATGACTAAACTTAGGGACCAACCCAAAGCTGATAACCTCAGATATTATTTGAATCAGTAAGATAAGAGATTTTGAGAACCAATGGCTTTTTATGGGTTCTGTCTCAATGTGAATGTGTAATCTCATGTTTATAATTAACATTGGAGCTTAAAGAGATATGTATATGTGTTGTAAACTTATATCATAGAGAAAATAGATATTCTTTCTTGAATTCATTCTCTTCAGTTTCTCGATGGATAGTTGAGAATTTTACTTGTAACACCAATTCGGAATCATAGTTTATACAGAGCTACTTTAATCTTCTGTCTTGTTTCATTTACAATGTTGGAGATTGATCACAAAACAAGATTTTGCTTTGCTCTTTTAGGTGTAAATCTAAACAATGAGGAGATTCAGTCTGTACTATGAATCCAACAAATTGTAAACTGTATCTTACTTTAAGAACCAACATACGATAGCATTTGACTATGACTTCCTGTTCCTGCATTGTATAGACTTAGCTGATAAATCGCTTTCGACACAAGTTCTCTTAGCTCCTGATTCTGCAGACCAGCCAATCGTTCTGCACCTTCAAGTACTGTCAAAACCTTGGCCTGTTCCAATTGCTCGTGGTTACTAGCATTCACGGAAAGATAACATAGCAAAGCTAGACATTGTAACTGCATTTGCTGGTCAACGTTCCTTATCAGTTTCATCAGTGATGGTATTGCTCCAAATTCGATTATGTTCTTTGAGTGCTCTGCGCAGAGGAAATTATCGGGACAGACGAATTTCTGCAATGATATAACTGCTGTTATCGCCACTTCTTGGTTGCTACTACTGAGTTTCTCGACTAATGGCTCAATCATTCTCTTTTCTCTTGCGGGAAATGTCCGTGCCAATGACCCGATTGATTGAATCGCAGGGACTTTCAGAATCGGGCTATCGACTTCTTTGATTATCCATAACATCTGGTCAATAACAGCTTTAGCAGCTGGTGAATTGGTCTTGAAAGCTGCTCGTCTAAGATCAGCACTTGACTCTGCAGCAGCAGTTATCTCCATTAGAGTCATCAAACAATTGTATTGCAATTCTCCAACTTCTTTCTCGACAATCTTCGCCAATGAAAGCAACCCTTTCGTTTCGGTTATCCTCTTACTGTTTGCTACATTCCCTCTAGCAATCATCCACAAAGCTTCAGCACAATGAACCTTAAGCTCACGTTTCACTTCAGGATTCTCATTATCCCTCTCTTTCTTAAAATTCCCTGTTCTACTTCCACTACCACCAAAGTCACCATACACATTCGAATTAGAACTCTTAAACGACTTGTAAATCTTCATAGACGGATCTTTATCAACATCTTTGTTCATCTGAACAAGAGAATGAATACTATTATGCTTACTCGACGACTGAAGATCATCGAAAAACACATCAAGTGAAAGCAATGTAACTAGTGGCTTAATCACACCCTGCCTAGCAAACTCCTCTTGAGCAATCGAATCATGTTCCGCCATTCTAGCTACTAAAGTAGCCACCTTTATCTGAACCCTAACCGGAGAATCACCAAGCACCTGAACAATAATCGGAACACCAAGCTCATCAACAATAGACCTAACCTTATCTTCATCACAAGCCAAAAACCCTAAAGCTGTAGCCGCAGCTATCTGTGCCTCAGCTAATGAACTCTCCTTAAGAAGCCTAAGCAAAGGAGCAATACCACCTTCATCAACAATAATCTTCTTATTCCGATCATTATCTCCAGCTAATGAACCAAGCTGATTCGCTGCATCAACTTTATCAGGCAATTTACCCATCTGTATAGACGCAACTAAAGACCAAACCCAAGGCAAAATCGGATCATTAGTAGCAATAGGAGGAAGAGAAATCACAATTCCACCACCAAAACTTCCTTCACCATCAGAATCAAACACACTCAAAATCCATTTAACATCACCATTAGAAGATTCCAAAAGATTAATCACCTTACGAAAATCAGCAGCGTTAATGATAGTACAAAGTCTTCTGATTATATTATGTCTTCTACACTTACGAACCAAAACAAACCCTCGTTCTAGATTCTTCTTAACATCTGCAATAACTCGACGAATCGGTCGATCATAAACTTGTTGAGAAGAACCAGTAACAAGTCGAACAAGCTTTCTAAGCATTTGAGCAAGCCGATCAACTTGATTACCAACTTCACCACACTCTGTTTTAAACGATTCAGCTTCATTAACCGCTACACAGAGTCTCTCCGCCGTGAGAATCAATTTCGATAGCTCATCTCCAATTCGACTCTCTTCTTCCATTATCTTCGATTCCGTAAAAATATTTTTGCCCACTTCAAGCTTTAGCTACTGTTGTGTTCAATTTCGTCTTCGCCATTGTTAAAAGTCTTTCTCAATTGAGAAAGTCTGAATCTTTTTTTCTTTGCTTTTTCTACGGTTTCGATTTGACCGGCGCGTGAAGTACACACGGCATAAGTGTGAATTGCTTTTAAAAGTTAAAGGCGTTGAACAAAGAGAAGACATGAAGTGTTATTTAATGAAGTGAAGTAACCTCGAGGGTACTTTTTTTTTTTTTTTTTTGTNGAGTTGGAGACTCAGGAAACATTCTAATCATTACAGGACATGAGTATCTAGTTGGGTAATGTTATTTTGTAAGTACTAGTACTTCTGTAGTAAAATTTAAGAACAAAATATTTTATTTTAGAAGATTTTTACATGTTTTAATACAAAATGAAATACATTTTATATATTTTGTTTTTTTCAATATTCTTGGAGTATTTTATATAATTGGTAAAATTATATTATACAAACTATTAAATAATTTTATAGATAGAAATTTATGATTCTAAATATAAACTTTTGTGCACCTAGAAGCAGGTGGTTTAGTTGGTTTGCTTCTGATATAGTTTGGTATCTGGTGGCGAGTTTGAATTCCACGTAGCTTTAGTGAGAAATATTAGAAAAAATGAGTAAGATTGACAATATATATATATATATATATCTTTGTGCCAAGAACAACTGGTACAAATGACTTGTTTCTGAATTAGCTATGCACCAGATGGTAAGTTCGCATCTGAGCCAATTCTGGTTGGAGAATTTAGACTATAAATCGGACAATTGTTGATCCAATGGTTCTTGTTAGAAAAAATATATAATTTTGTTGAGTTATTTTTAGACTTGTGGCTTATATGTCTCACATGACTCAAATATTTGAAGTTCAATCCCATGACACTGTAAATAGAGGTTAAAAATAAAGGAAGTTTATGGGTGTTTTGGTTTATAGATTGGATCTTATCCATCCAATTATTGATAAAAGAAATGTGCATAATTAAATCAAAAAGTTCATATTCTCAAATAGAGGGTGTAATTGTTTAAAATCAATAATAAACATTTTTTCGACAAAAAAATAAAAAAATGGTTAGATGTTTATATTTTACAGTTTTTTTTCTTCTCAAAATTCAATTTTAGGTATTAAGGTAATTTTGTGTAGAACATTTTAAGTTATAGTACAGAAATATGCATATTGATATATTATTGCTATGAAACTTCCTTAATTATATACTACATTTTGTCATTGCTTAATATATGTCAATATAATGGTAAGAATAAAGCTACTCAGACATGTGTTGTTATAAATTATTGATATCTTGAAACCATGTGCAAATTTTAGATCTGAGAATAACAATCAATCTATGGATTCATATGTAAACACAATCTAAACTTTGTTTTTCCATGTAATTATAACTAATCTATCTAGAGAGATGCTTTTGTGGGTTTTTCGTGGGCTTAAATCTCTGAATTTCTTGGATTAATTTTTCCCATTATGGGCTTAAATATGGGGGTTTAATATTCATTTGGGAATACTCAAAGAAAAAATCACACTCACAACAACTTAAAAATATATGGCCACTTGGATCAAACCTTGCCCAATAATAGAAACCAACTAATAATATGGTTTGAGATTGGACTTTAACTAGTTTTATCAATGAAATTGTGTCGATGAGTGCGATGGTTTGGTTTCATTTATATTGTATAGATTGTGACTTGCATGCCAGGAGAGTAGTCTTTGTTTAAGTGTGATCAACTTATTATTAACCTCACAAATATTTTGTCAAAAACGTCATTCAGAATAATACAGTAGTAATTTAAGATAGTACTACCATTATTATTGTTATCTTTTTCGTCGTACTACCAATAAATTTTAACATCAGCAGAGGTAAGATACTATTATTATTCGATGTTTTTATTTTTTTATTTTGCATCTTATATTAATTTTGGTAGTCAAGAAGAAGGTATAGTATATACATAAATACAAACACAATAAATATGGAATATATATAGAATATTCTAAGTATATAGAAATATAACATATTTTTCTCTAACTTTTTTCCTAAAGTTTGAGGCGAGAGGTCTTGAATCTCCAACTTAGAGAGTAGATAAGTATAAGTTGTTTCAGTCAAACCTTTTGCATGGAGGTTTGTTGGTTACATGGGTAACTTGTATCAAGGGTAGAATGAATCCATAATCATGAAGTTTGCAGAGATCCGCAAGATTAAAGAGTGTAAGACGAAACATGAATAGGTGTTTTGGTAGAAATAGTATACTTGGCCATAATAATACACAAAGCACGAATAGAAAAGAATAATATTTTTAAAAAAAAATAATAATCTCAAAATAAAAGAGAAGACGAAGGAAGGGTTAAAGGAACTTTTTTTTTTGAAAAGGATTTTTTTTAACAAGAAGACAAAAAATAAATGGGTAGAAGCTTATAGCTTTCTGAGGTAAAAGAACTAAAGAAGCACTAGCCTTGAAAAAGAAAATTTGATAGCTAGATCAAAACTTTGAAGCAAACATGATTTAATGGGTAGAAAGTATAAGGAGATAAGATAGATTTAGCTTTAATAGTAGTAGAGGGCTCTATAGATGTAGCCTCAATAGTAGTAGAAATCTCTGTCTTTCTTGCTCTGATACCATATAAATATTTGGGAAAATATTGTTTATTGTATTGATAATAACACTATTTATACAAATAGGTTAACTAACCTAAAACTCAAATATGGAATATATACAAAATATTCTTTTTTTTCAACCTTACTCATTCATTTTTTACTAGTGGGATCGACAAAAGCCTGATCCATAGCCAAATTGCTCCCACTGGAGTTGGTGGAATTTGAACCCCCACCTGATGCCTAGATAGATCAGGGGCAAGCCAACTGGGCCACCTGCTTCTTGGAATATTCTAAATATATAGAAATATAACATACTTCTCTCTCACAAAAATAAATTTTATATTCAAAATAAATTTATTTTCTGCTATCTATAAAATATCAACACATTTCTTTTTCAAAATGGTTGACATTTTTCATAAATATAAATATGAATAATTATTGACTAATAGACTTATTAGACCAAAATATTAACAAATTATACTAACACAAATCATTTAATAAGACCGCCTCAAACATTAGAATATCTCCAATATTTTATTCTAATTTATCATAATAATATTTTTTTCGGATCGGTAATGTCCAATTCATAAATCATACCACAAGGTTAAAGAACTTTGTAAAATCTAGAAAAACTACATATGTGAACATCTAATCTCATTTTTCATGTTGCATACAAATCTTAATTTCCTACATTTTACAATTACTTTTTTCGAATGTCAGTTATTAGAATATGGGGTCTCAACTCAAAACCAATTGACAATGAGTGGAGAAGTTCATATATTATATATACTAGAAATGATCTCTTCCAACTTCCGATGTGGGACATTATTCCTTAAGAGCAATTGCTATATTAGTTTTATTATTTGTTTTATCACTTGCTATATTAGTTATTTCCCTTTTATTTCGTGTCAAAATATCATCATTTTTCCTATATAATTGACAAATGATTACCCTAAAGATCCCACTCTTTGGTCCTTAAGACTCCTTTGACCTCCTTTAATCTCTCCATCTCTCTCTCAAAATGGCAAAAGAGAAAAATCTAACGGAGAAGCTTCTCTCTACGGCGGAAGAAAACAATCTTTCTTTCTCATCCTCCGTCGAAGATATTCCTCCGATCACCACCGTCGGTGGCTTTATCAAACAGTTTAACATTGAGACCAAAAAGCTATGGTTCTTAGCTGGCCCTGCCATTTTCACGTCCATAACTCAATATTCTCTTGGTGCTATTACTCAAGTTTTTGCCGGCCATGTTAGCACCATCGCTCTCGCCGCCGTCTCCGTCGAGAACTCCGTCATTGCCGGCTTCTCATTCGGTATTATGGTAAATTTACTAAATTATATCCATCCTTTTTTTTTGACAATCAATTATATCTCTCCATTTCAATATTTGTGGTTCTTTTTTTTTTCTCAAAGAAAAAAAGAAGTTGTCGTTTGGATTTATCATCAAAAATGTTTTAATTTGATTATATTTCATTATAATTTAATGGACACAAGATCCAAGTTGGGAGATGTCACAAACATTAAAAATGTTTTTTTTACGTTTTTTATAAGGAATTTTTTTCTGGGTGTTATAAACAAAATTTCTGTCATTTAACTTTGGATTCTCAAAGATCACTTCGAAAGTATAAATAAAAACTCAAGATAACAAAATGAAATATATATATATATATATATATTATAACAAAATAGATGTAAACACACAAAAAAAAACCCATAGTACTTATTAGGTTTGTAGTCAAAATAGAACTACTTTATGAAATAGACATTTATTTTTCTGAGAAATCGTTTATATTACGTTACCAATAATCAGTCATTTTTAATACTAACATTTATTTGTATAAATAGACAATTTTCTTCTGTAAGAAACATATATTCTTTTTTATTTTACATATATTCTTTTTTATTTATTATTATTTGTTTTAAAATTCACTTTAATCTTTGTATATTTTTAGAAGAAAAATAACAAATGTAAACACAAAATAGAATGAAGATGTACTTAATTATCAGGTATGTCCAAACGGAACTTTTTCAAATTAAAAACACCATTTTAAGTAAGTCATTGGGCTGGTGACGTATGACTTAATGGTAATGGTTTCTTTAGCATTTCTCAGTCGAGTAAAATTAAAAAAAAAATTAAGACACAAGAAAATATCACTGTTCAGTTTTTTCACATTAACTTTTTTTATAAGAAGTTTTGTTTAATTTTGAGTTGTAAGACCAAAAACAATGCAAGGTTTTTGGCCCAGTTTTCAAAAAAATAAATAATAAAATATTAAAAAAATTTAAGAAACTGTCTCCTGCACCTCTTATTTAAGAACCGTATGCAGTGGAGTATGTTCACTGTTTCGCAGGCCCCACGACACGTGGTGGCCCGCGATTGGTCTGTTTTCTAATTTTTTTTTTTTTTTAACAAAAAAAGAATAATAAATTAAACAAAAAAAGAGGTTGAGCGTTGCTCTTGCTCTAAACTAATCTAGAATGGGTCCTATTGTGAACGCAACTAGCTTGGAATGGGAAGTGCGTTAGAAACGCTATGTGGACAAGCGTTTGGAGCGGGCAAACTATCAATGCTTGGCGTTTACTTACAACGATCTTGGGTAATCCTAAACGTGACCGCTCTAATCCTCTCTCTTCTCTACATCTTCGCTGCTCCAATCCTCTCATTTATCGGCCAAACCGCAACGATCTCAACCGCGGCCGGAATCTTTTCAATCTACATGATCCCTCAAATCTTTGCTTATGCCATCAATTTCCCAACCGCTAAGTTCTTACAATCGCAAAGTAAGATAATGGTAATGGCTGCGATCTCTGCGGTTGCACTTGCTATACACGTGCCTCTCACGTGGTTTGTTATGGGGAAGCTTCAATGGGGCATGGCTGGTTTAGCTGTTGTGCTTAATGGCTCATGGTGGTTCATTGTTGTGGCACAACTTGTTTATATATGTAGTGGCACTTGTGGTGAAGCTTGGTCTGGATTCTCTTGGGAAGCTTTTCATAACTTGTGGAGTTTTGTAAGATTGTCTTTGGCTTCTGCTGTTATGCTTTGGTTAGTACATACCCGACCCGATTCCTCAACCCGACTTAATTTTTTTCTTTCATTATTCTTATTTATTTATTGGAAACAATATTTTAAAAACCCATGAATATTTTTTAGAAAAGATTGAGAAATTCTTGAACTTTCGAATGGTTGAATTTATTGGTGATCTTTAGATAAATGATTAAACATCCATTTCAGCAATTTTTTTGTCCGAGTTTGGCTTTAAATAATTGCTTGTTTTGCATAGTATTATTTGGAGGTTTAAGAGATTTGAATTATAATTTGAATTTTGTTGATCTAGTTGTTGATAAAAATTGTAAATTTTTGTTGACGGAACGATATTAATATCAGATTTGTTTCTCCAAAATTTTTTGATGTTTTTAGTTTAGTTATATTATTATTTTGATTTTTTTTTGTTTTACTTGTGAAGTTTGGAGGTGTGGTATTTCATGGCAATTATATTATTTGCTGGATATTTGAAGGATGCTGAAGTCTCTGTAGCCGCCCTCTCAATCTGGTAAAGTCAAATTTATTATTATTGTTTAAGCCGTTTCATAATAAATGTTATTTTAGGATTGTTTTTTCGTTTCAAAATAAGTGTCGTTTTAAATTTACGAGCTAATTTTTAGCATAAATGGTCTACTTTAATTTTATTACTAACCAATAAGAAAAAATAATGTCAAAAGTCAATTAAATATTAAGGGTATAATAAAGTTTTAATATATTTCTTTAATTTGTGTGAAAAATAGTAAAATGATACTTATTATGAAACGAAGGGAGTATTAATTAAATAATTTAAGATTTGTGTTATTCTTTGTTATATATATGTTCATAAATTATTCATGAAGATTCTCTAGGAATTAGCACAAATTCGTCGTCGTGCATGATAGACTTGACTTACTTATTAAATTTTTTTGTCGTTAACTAAAATTAGTCGTTGGTTTCTTGGGCAGTGAGACCCTAAAGTAATAGTTAAATTAAACAGGTTGCTTGATTAATATTCTTGTGCTTCTTATTTTAATATTCAATTTACTTTTTTCTGTCAAATATTTTACATTAAGTCAATATCAAATATATACACCCAAATGGACCAATATAAAGCCAAAATTGGACTGCGATTGGCTTCATGCATGCATGTGTCTTGCAAGAGGAGTTGATTGTGATATCCACTTGTTCAAATGATATATTTTCATAAATCTGACTACACATCAACTTAGAAAACAAAATGTTTATAGTAATAATAATATTCATTTATTTTATAAAGTGAAATACGAATTTATACATATTTAAAAGTAAAGTTGGGGAAATATTTTTGGTCGAATAGTTTAATGTTTTCTGTCATAATTCGATTTTAAAGAGTTATGTACTTCTATATAATATTGTTTGGGATATAAGTTATAAATAAAGTTTTTTTTTGATTTAATTGTTGACATAAAAAATAAGTTTTTAAATTGTAAAAAAAAAAGTAATTGATCAATTTCCACACTTCATTATACATGGTAATTGTTATATTAATTAGTTTAATATTATATGCCCTGTAAAAATGTTGATCTTTGATATATTGTTTTGTTGTTATAATATGGAAAATGAAGCATGAATATTTTGGGATGGACTGCTATGATTGCTATTGGGATGAACGCAGCCGTAAGGTAAATTTACATGCAAAACTCAAACATCTCTTCATTCTTTGGTATAATTACTTATTGATATTAGTATAAATAATGATTAAAACTTATATTTAATCCTTATAATGGTGTGCAGTGTGAGAGTGTCTAATGAATTAGGAGCAAACCATCCAAGGACTGCAAAATTTTCACTATTAGTGGCAGTAATAACATCGACAGTGATTGGGATTTGTGCATCAATGGTTTTATTCATCTTTAGAGATCAATATCCATCTTTATTTGTTAGAGATGAACAAGTTATTGTTCTTGTCAAAGAACTCACACCTCTCCTTGCACTCTGCATTGTCATCAACAATATCCAACCTGTTTTATCAGGTAATCAATCTTTTAAGCTCAATACCCAATCTACATATACACCCCAAACTAAAAACTCGTATTACATATCCAAAACAACAAAGTTGAAATACCTAATTGTCTCCGAACTAAAAGTTCTAAGTTTATATATCCCTATAATAGTAGTTTGTGACTTAAATCTCCACCACAGTAACTTATATGAAATAAGTAGAGTTTTAAGTCTCGAACTATTGTTCTGTAGATATATAAATTTATAACTTTATTTCGGGTAGAATTAGATTTTTATCTATTATCGATAAAATATAACATATGAGATCTTAGTTTGAGATATATATGATCGTAAGAGATAGATTATTTTCCCGATATTTTCGTACTATCTTAATCCAATGGCAAAATGGTAATAAAACGAAACAACAGGGGTGGCTGTGGGAGCTGGATGGCAAGGAGTGGTCGCTTATGTTAACATAGCATGCTATTACTTCTTTGGAATTCCATTTGGTCTTTTATTAGGATACAAACTTAAGTATGGAGTAATGGTAATAATTAAAACTCTTAATCTTTGTATTTATTAAACTAATTAACCTTTGGAAATGTAGTAAAATTTATAACTTTTTTCTTTAATATTTTAGGGAATCTGGTGTGGAATGTTGACGGGAACTGTGGTTCAAACAATTGTTTTAACATGGATGATCTGCAAAACAAACTGGGACAAAGAGGTGAGTCAAAATATTATATATATATATATATATATATATATATATCAAA